>CAUYPK010011504.1:0-90540 GCA_963574355.1 Loris lydekkerianus | reverse complement strand
AAAATTTATTAAACAGGCAAAAGGATAAAACCAAAGTTCATTAAAAAACAACATTTGGCCAAACAATTTTTTTTTTTTTTTTTTTTTTTTTGAGATAGTCTCACTATGTCACTTTTGATAGAGTGCTATGGCATCACAGCTCACAGCAACTTCCAAATCTTGGGCTTAAGTGAGTCTCTTACCTCAGCCTACCAAGTGACTGGAACTACAAGTGCCTGCTACAAGGCCTGGCTATTTTTTTTTTTGTAGTTGTTGTTTGGCAGGCCTGGGCTGGGTTCGAACCTGCCAGGTCTGGTGTATGTGGCTGGTTCCCTAGCTGCTGAGCTACAGGTGCCGAGCCCATTTTTTTCTTGTTTAATGTCCATATAGCAATTGATTCATTGTATAAAGAAGAATGAGAAAATTATTTTGTCTTTAAATTTGCATCTTTGTTTCCAATAAAAAATTGGATTTTTATTGTTTTACTACTTTATTATTTATTTAAATTATTATATTTTATTATTATTGCTTTTCATTATTTTATTGTTTTTTCATTGACTTTTAAAATTGTTTCATTTTAATATGCTTCAGTACAGGCCATGGAAAAGGTATATCTGTTTTAAATAAAAGAAAACCATGAATACATTATGAAAGGTAAGTTCTGGAACAAATCTCAAGTACAAATAATTTTCCTATTCTTTCCAAAGTAAGAAAGAGAAAACTAGAAATTGAACCAGGGAACTCTCCTGTGATGCTGTGGTGATGACCATGGCAATGTTTTTGGTGGTGAATGGAAAGCAATTCATTCTGTGTACAGGATACTTATTCTTTCTGACAGTATGAAATGCTTCATAAAGAGATTATCTTGTATTTAGCCTCTTACGTCTCACACTCTAACATCATAGACAGGCATAACATCATAGTGACAGAGACAAGAAGGAACAAATACAGCACCTGCTGAACAGAGTCTCTGATCTGCAGTATCTATAAATGACCTTTCATTTTTGACTTATTTTTTAACCTTGACCTGACAAAATCTCAGCTAGATACATGTAAAATCAAGGCAAAAAAAGACAAAATTCCATCCTAGTTTTTTGTGTGGTTGAGAAAAAATGAATATTAAAAAATATATATTTTTATCTTTCCTTAATATTGCATTAGTATAATTATCACTCAGTTCTTTTTTTTTTTTTGAGGCAGAGTCTCACTACATCGCCCTTAGTAGAGTGCTGTGGTATCACAGCTCACAGCAAACTCAAACTCTTAGGCTTAAGAGATTCTCTTGCCCCAGCCTCCCAAGTAGCTGGGACTACAGGCATCAGCCACAACACCCAGCTATTTTTTGTTGCAGTTGTCGTTGTATTGCTGGTCCTGGGCCGGGTTTGAACCCACCACCCTCAGTGTATGTGGCTGGTGTTGTAACCACTGTGCTATGGGCGCCGAGCCTTAACACTCAGTTCTTTGCTAAGTTTTAATCTCCCATAATTGAAACTGGTGATTAAAAAGATAAATACAATCAACATAATGTGGCCTAGAAGCTGATAATCATATTATGTGGAAGCAATAGTAACATGTATATTTTTTATGTATTGAAAAGTCTTTGGTCTTGTATTATCTGTGCTGAGACCAGGAATAATTCACACGTGAAAACTGGTCAGAACATGCAGTCACATATGCACAATTCTCTGATAAGAAGGTCACTGCCAAGAAGACTTGCTTTTCTTTGCATCAGGTATTACTAATGATGGTTCAAAATCCTGTGATGTCAGTGGTCATGCAGCCATGGCTACAGTTGCCCAGAGGCTTCCTAGATTTCTGCATGGCCTGTGGAACACAGGAGGCGGAAAGCCCTGGAGACACTTTGAAAAGTACAAGGACAGGCTCAGAGCAGTACAAGCCAGAACCCTCACAAAGGACAAGCAATTTTTCAGACATACACTATTACAGGTTTTTGCTGAGAGTGGTGTGAATTTTTACTTAGAGACTTTCTAAATTCCTTTCAAGGAATTTTTCAGCAACTTTTCATTATTACACGATTGTTTTTTAAACGAACGAAAGACTTTCCCCACATTCCAGTGATACTTTTATGTAGTTTAAAACTTTTATTTAAAAAGTTTAAGTGTATGCACATGAAATCAATGTAAACATCAACTTACAAAACCAGTTCAGTGAACCATTTAAAAACTTTTAAATGCGAAAAGTCTGTATTTCATATCCCACAAATTTATTTTATCACCCGATTTGAGGTAAATCTGCATTGCCGATAACATCTGTTCTGCCTTCATGCTCCCAATTTCCCTTAGTGGCCTAAAAAAATGAAAGCAAACCTTCCTAGAGAGTCTGCCTATGACCGGGGACTTAGACGGGCAGAATCATTCTGAATGTCTAGTAATTAATTATCATCAGTTGTCTCAATGACAGCTGGGGGCCGCATTTAGTCAACCAGCTGCCCTGTGTTGTACAATGCTAGGTCTGTTCTAAGCCCCCTGGGTGATTCTTGCTGTATGTAAAATAGCAGCAGTTATAGTACTATTTGCTTCCACATAGATGCTTTATGATTTGTGTGTCAAGACTATGGCAACCCTTCAGGACCAGTGAATGCCCAGCAAATGCCATGAGATGACTCCTCGGATGTGAGCAGAGAGAACAGGAAGTTATTAAACTACAGCTGGAAATAAAATAGAGCACCCAATAAAAGGGAATTAAAGTGTGAAGTTGGTTCAAGACTTATTTAAGGATTTTGCTTATTAGGATTTTGATGTAGAGCTTTTAAGTTGAATTTCGAACCCTCAGTAAGGACCTCTGCAAATGTTTGTGCTTAGCTATAGAAAATAGTTTGGTGTAAAACACGTCTTATCAGGCTGTGACAAACATGATTAGCAGAGTCTAGCCTGTTACTAAATCTCACTGATCTATGAGCTAACAGATCATATTCTGCACGCAATATCCGGTGCCCTTATCTGTTTCTTTAAATATCAGTAACATACTCCTTTGTAATACATCAAAATAAATCTGAAGTTTGGAAGGAAAACAGGATAGTAAGAAAATTCTGCATTTGCTCTGTTACCCAAATGAAAGTTCTCAGACATAAGATGCTAAGGTCAAATAGATTCATAAATCTTAAAGGGAGTTCAGGAAACTGCATGTTGCCTTTGTCCTATGTTTCCTTTTGGTGTTTTTAACACAAGCCTCTGAAGTGATTTTGAATACTTTGCATGCTTAGCAGAGACTATTTTTCTATTCCTAGAATGCCCTTCAGATAACCTTCTTGTTTATCTCTTTGCCTGGCTCCTATCTTCCTGGGAGTTGTTCCTTATGAATTTAATATTAATTCAAATGAATGCAGGGCTGGAGGTGGGAAGAAGAAGGGGTCAATTCTGAGTTCACATCAGCTCTATCATGTTCACTTTTTTTTTTTTTTTTACTTGATCAGATTTATCAGAGACAAGATTTAGTAGTGTTTGTTCTGAGACTGACTAGTTGCTACTAGTTTCTTTTTGGAATGATTGCTAGCATGTATTTCAAGATTTATTAAAGCTCAATGCATGATAACTTTGTAGTTAGCATTTAAACTATTTTTTTTTTAAATCCAATAACAGTCATATATGGAAGAACCTGTAATTATGATCTATTTGTGTGGATGTGTGTGGATGTGCATGTACATAAGTTTACCAATTGTGTGACTATAAACTGTGGTTCAAGCTCTGTCCATAAATTTATTGTTGAAGACCTCTGGGAACTGTCAGTCACTTAGGATTTTGGTTGCAAAAAGCCATCGCCGTATTAAACAAATCCTTGTCGATATTGCAATTTTGCTCATCTTTTGGTATTTCTTTTCCTGGTTTCAATTTGACATTCCTCTGACATGAATTTGGAAAGTATATCTCAGCTTTATAAAATTCGCATCAACATCTGTTCACCATTATAAAAGTTTATAGTTACGTGGAAATGTGAAATGTAAATCAGATATCATTTTGTTACAACTTTCAATTAAAAAGAAATAGCTACATTTTTAAGGGAATCAGTATTAGCAGAACGATTCTCACGTAAATACTTTTTTACCTAGAATCTAAATTCATGCTAACTGATGTCATTTTCTCTTTGGTGTCATTTTGTGTCATACAAGTGAGAAATCTGGACCTTCTCCAAAAGACTTCTGCTGATAGGATAATGAAAAACTTCGTAAAATCGGGCCAGCTATCATCTTAGTTTTTTTTTAGGGATTATATTGGTGTTTCCAAAGAAACTTGGAAACTGGCTCTTCCACATTCAAGCTTGTTTAAAATTTCTCTGTGGAAAGAGAGTATTCTTAGGACCTAGAATAAGGTACATTTCAATAGTGTGACAGTGTTAATGAAAAGGCTTTACACACTCTGAAGTGCTTTACAAAGCTACCTGGCAAATTATAGAAACTCAGTAATGGTTTTGGAATGAGTGAGGGCCAGAAGGAAAATTACACAATAAAAGCAGCAGACAATTCATATCCTTGTTACAAACATCGTAGCTTTTCATCCAATGGCACTGTATTTCCATCTCCTGCTAATTACAAGTTATTATCTCCTCTATTCCTCTTAATAAATGAAATGTTTTGGGAAAATTAGTGTTCCAACCACATGGTACACTTAGTGAAATTAGAACTTTGGGAATAATTCTTTAGTATCCCAAATGCTCTAATGTTCAGAATTTTAAAAGTATGCTAAAATTTATGGCTTTCAAAGTTGAGTGTCTATACTAAATAAAAAATAGTGTCAAAAAAATCTTTCATTTGCAGTTTTTATAATTCAACTTCTTTTAAAACTTCTTTTTTCTTTGTCAATGGTGAGCCTGGATATCTCTGTATGGTCGGTTAATGGGTGGAAAGGCTCCTTTATTACATTTTAACTCTTATTAGTAAGATATACTGATGGGCTTTGGTGTCCGAGAAACCTAGCTCTGCAGTTATTGTCAACTGTGGAAATGTCTCCTCATCGGACTATGGCCATAAGGATGTTCAGCTTTAAGGGTTGGTAAGTATAAAGACATGCAGGTGATAACATAGCGAGTGAAAGTTATTTCAGCCCACTGTCTGCACAAGAATGGTGGCTATTCTCAAAAAACTTTCAGTGGTCCTATCTGGTCGGAGTGACCATGTAATTTATCATCCTAGCCAGTGAGCTTTTGTGAATGAAAGCAGAAATTATTCATAATTTTACTAGAACACCAAGCATAAGCCAGGCCTATATAAGCAAGCTGAGAACTGCAGTCACACTGCTCCTGACACATCCATCCTGCAGTATGGTGGACTTGTGGGCATCAAAGAGAAAAAATACGTAAACCTTTCTTTTAAATGTGGTGAAAACTGCAATCTGAAGTTTTTCCCTTCACTTTATAGTTTGTGTTAATAGTTTAAAAAAGGTTGTTGTTTTTTTTTTTTTTTTGGTGTGTGTGTGTGTGTGTGTGTGATTTAGAAAAGAGAAACTCTGCTATAGGGCAACGGGACAGACCTGCCTTAGATTAAAAAAGTAATCTTAAAGATGGATCAACGTCCTTCATAATTTTATAAATTAAGAAGCCAAAAAAAATTTTTTTTAAGACATTCTCATTCTGTCACTCTAGGTAGGGTGCAATAGAGCCATGGCATCATCATTGCTCACAGCAGCCTCAAACTCCAGATTCAAGTGATCCTCCTACCTCAGCCTGTTAAGTAGCTGGGACTACAGGTGCCCACCATGACACCTCGTTAATTTTTCTACTTTTAGTAGTGACGGGTCTCACTTTTGCTGAGGCTGGTCTTGAACTCCAGACTTCAAGGGATCCTCCCACCTCAGCCTCCCAGAGTGCTAGAATTATAGGTGTGAGCCACTGTATCAGGCCAAGAAACCAAGTTCTGAGAGAGGTTAAATACCTCAATTAAGTCTACAAAATTGGCCAGGTGAGGTGGCTTACACCTGTAATTTTAGCTAGCACTTGGGAGGTCAAGGCACGTGGATTGCTTGAGCTCAGCAGTTTAAGACTAGCCTGAGCAAGAACGAGACCCTATTTCTACTAAAAATAAAAAAACTAGCCAGAAATTGTGGTGGGTGCCTGTAGTCCCAGCTACCGAGGAAACGCAAGAGGTTCACTTGAGTTTGAGTTTGCTGTGAGCTATAACACCACGGCATTCTACCCAGGGTGATAGAGTGAGATCTTTTCTCAAAAAAATGAAATGAAATAACATAAAATAAAATAAGTAAATCCACAAAGTTAATAAGAGAGAAGCTGGAGATACAGCGTGAGGTCACCTGTTGTCTGCTTTTGATCTCATGATGGAAATGGAGTGCTCATCTCTGCACATCTAAACATGCCTATGATGGACCTTTGAATGTGATCTGTGCATATTGACCAGGGGAAAATCTATGTTAATTAGTACTGTGTCCTATTACCGAGATTCAAAATAATTCAAAGCATGACTCAGATGTGTGAGAGGTTGGTTATTTTCACCATAAATATATTTGTATTTGTCCCTGAGGAATTTATGCTCAGAATACTTCTGATACTCAATGGTTTAAAATGAAAGTTATATGTATTTTTAGATATACAGAGACAAGTGAAAAGAAGAGTGTCACAAATTAACCTGGGCATTGTAATGAGGATCTTGGACTATGGGAAAGTGTATGGCTCAGACAACTCAGTGAGGTAAAAGGACGCCATGGAATGAGGAGAGCACAGCACACGCTTCAGGATAACAAGAGCTGACATTTATTGACTGCTCGGCATATGCCAGGCACCATCCGCTTCATATGCATTATTTAATCCTTGAGGTTCATATGATGTAAGTAATGTCATTCATCCAACATTAAAAATTAGAAAACACTTTAAAGATAAGGAAACATCAAATAGATGTCCTCAAATTTAATTATGCAAACCATTATTTCACCATTTCACTTTGTTCATGTGTACCTTAGCCTACACCAAACAACAGCAGCAGCGACCTTTAAGCTGGCTTAGAAAGACAGATAAAATACAACGTTGTAAAATACATGTAAAGGGAAGAAGATGAGGCGAAGTGATGACACACCGGGAAAACAGGAGGAGCCAGAGACGCGGGGAGCACAAAATAAGCACGTTTATTAAACATGGGCCGCTGTCAACCCAACATGAAGAGGAAGTAATAAAGGTGCCATAAAGTAAAACTAAAGCAACTTTTGACAAATTACTTCTACTGACACTGAGACCAGAGAAAAATTTCTGCAAGGGGACCTCCCAAATGATAATCATGTTAATCACTAACATCTAATTCAGCACTTTGCTTCCATTGTTCCATTTAATTTTTATAGGAAACTAGAGTGAATTCTAATTTTGAAGATGGGAAAACTGCAGGACAGAGAGATTCAATAAACTGCTTCAAGTCACACAGCTGATAAGTGGCAGAACTGGGATTCTAATCCAGATCTTTCTGGGTCCCCAGCCAGTGCTGAGTCACACAGATCTGGGGAGATTTTATGCAGTGTACACTGGAATGCATTGAAAAAGGATTTTTCTCTTTCCCACTACTCTCCTCAACAGAACACAATGGAATCGTTTCAGGCAGAATTATGTAACAGCAGGACTCGTTGCAGCCAATCTGAGCAGAAGTCAAGAATGTATGTCGTATGTTTAATTCTTCTCAGTCCACAGCCTTGGAACCGAGCTTCACAGTTTGCTGGCCAGTCTTTTATGTTGTGAGTAGATAACAGGATCGGGGTGGGGGTCACCTAACTGTTCCTGACAGTTACCTGTTTCTAAGATAGCCCCAGGCTGGTTCCCTCACCTCAGGACGGTGACCTGACTCCACGGCAGAAACTAAGAGCAACAGTTATCATGACTCTTCTAGAACCTCCTGTCCCTGGCCAGGAGGGGCAGGGTGGGGAGGATAGGGCAGGGAAGGGATTTCTCAGGTGAACACCTGAACAAATACTTCTGTTGCTGGGGCAGGTGGCCTTCTAAGGGGCAGCATGATGACTAGCAAACTGTAAATGAGAGCTTTATTTAAAAGAATTCTGAATCTTGGATTTGAAATTCAAGAGCAAGAGCTGTTAGCTTCTTGAACTAAAAATGCCAACTGTTGTAAATTTTTGAATGGATGTGAAAAAATAGCCCTAGATATTTTTTTTTTTGTTAACAGCATTGTTGAGGTATAATTGACATACAATCCATGGCATTTATTGAAGTCTACAGTTTTATAAGTTTGACATATGAATATACCTGCTAAACCATCACCACAGTGAAGAGTGAACATCTGGATCCCTCCTCAGAGGCTCCCCTTTGCATCTTTCCCTCCCACCCCCTTCCTGCTTCTCTCTGTCCTCCTGACCAGCCCTTATCTGCTTTTTGTCACTATAGACCAGGTTACATTTTTCTAGAGGAGGATAGAACAAGCTACATGGCCTGGGGGCCAGCTGGTTGGCTTGTAAATAATTTTTTTTTTTTTCTAGTGTACAGCCATTTTCATTCATTTGTATGTTGTCTGTGGTTGTTTTGGAGCTACCATGCCAGTCATATAGTTGCAAAAGGCCAAGGTGGGAGGATTGCTTGAGCTAAGGAGTTCAAGATCAGCCTGAGTGAGAACAAGAGCTGGTTTCTACCCCTGTCCCCTCTCCCCACACACACACACACACACAAAAAAAAAAAAAAAAAAAAAAAAAAAAAAAAAGAAAGAAAAAGAAAAATGGGTGCCTGTGATCCCAGCTACTTGGGAGGCTGAGGTAGGAGGATTGCTTGAACCTTGGAGTTTGAGGTTGCTGTGAACTGGAGTGATGCTACAGTATTCTAGCCTTGGCCAGGGAGACTCTGCCTCAAAAATTCCCCCAAAGAGTGTCAGCTCAGCCTTCTGCTATGCCACACTGCCTCTGTTGGATCTGGTTCATCATGTCCTTGTGAACTTCTATCCTGGCCTTAAACCAATGATTCTGGTACAGAAGAAAAGGGGCCAGTGGGTGACCTTGAGGCCAGTGAAGGCCATGGAGTCTGTTCGTGGCTCCCAGGGCTGGAACTTTATGTAGGAGCCACTTCATAAACATTCTTTTTATTAATACTTACACACAGACACCAAAAAGAAAGAAAAAAATAAGGTAGGGGGGTGGGGGGAAGTGCTGTGTGGTTTGTAAATGTTTACCATAGGACCTTTACAAAAAAAGTTTGTTAACTCCTCTTCTAGAGGTCATATAAATATAGAAATAAAATTAAGTGGTATGTGTTCTTTTTTTTTTTTTTTTTTTTTGTTCTGGCTTCTTTTATTCAGCATAATTATTTTGAGATTCGTGCATATATCATAGCTCTTTTTAATTATCATCTTTTATTAAATATTGTTTATTTTTTATTACTGAATGATAATCCATTGTATGACTATATCAAGACTTGTTTATTTATGCACCTCTGTGTGTACATGTGGGTTGTTTTGGTTGGGAGTTATAGTAAATAAAGCTGCTGTGAACTTTCCTGTTCCAGACTCGGTATGGCCATATACTTACTTTATTTTTAGATAAATTCCCTGGAGAGGAATGATTGGCTTATATAGCAGGTGTTTATTTAACTTAATGAGAAACTATAAACCATTTTGCATGTGGTAGACCTATTTTTTTCCACTTCCACCAGCAGCATATGTGAGTCGGTTCCTCTACATTCTTACTAACTTGGTATAGACACTCTTTTAAATTTTCACAGTTCTATACATTATCTTGTATAGTGATAACTCATGATAATTGTAATATTCATGCTGTCCACTGTTAATAGTACCGAAAGTGTTTTCACATGTGTACTTTTTTTTTTTTGTAAAGTTTCTATTTAAATCTTTGCTTATTTTCATTCGGCTGTTGTTTTCTTATTATTGGGTTTTGAGAGTTCTTTACAGACTCTAAACAGAAGTTGTTAGTGAAATACATGATCTCCAAATATTTTCTTCTCGTCTGTAGCCTGTCTTGTCTTTCTCTTAAGAATGCCTTTGGAAAACAGGAGTTTTATACTTCGATGAAGTCCAATTTACTAGCGTATTCTTTATAAATTGTAGTTCAGATGTTACATTTAAGAAATCCCTACAAAGCCCAAGGTCATGGAGATTTTCACATGCTTTCTTCTAGAAGTTTTATAATTTTGTGTTTTAAACTTAGACGTGTAATCTATTTTACATTAATTTTATATGTGGTATGAAGTATGCATATTTCTTTTTCTTTATTCTTTTTTTTTCTTTATTTTTTCTTATTCCTTTCCTTTCTGTTTATTTTTTTTTTCTTTTTTGCCTGTGGAAATCAGCTAAGTTCCTCACCCTTTGTCAAAAAGAATACTGAAATAACTTTTCCACTTTATCAGTTGACCATATACATATGCATGGAGCTATTTGTGAATGTTTTGTTCTGTTTTATTTATTTATATTTATTTTTACATCAATATCACACTCTTTTGATTACTCTACCCCGAGAAGTGTAAAATCAGGAAACATTAGTCCTCTGCCTTGCTTCTTTTTCAACATTGTTGTGGATGTATTATGTCTTCTGCATTTCCATGTGAATTTTAAAATTCGCTTGTCGATATTTTTAAAAATAGTTAGCTGGCTCTTGATTGAAATTTCATTGAATCTTTAGATCACCTTAGGGAGAACCAGCATCTAACATATTGGCTCTTTTGATACATTATTTCATTTACAATAGATCTGGAACGTTTCTCAGTATTGTTTTGTAGTTTGCAGTGCATAGATCTTTCGTATTTTTTATTAGATTCCTTCCTGAGCATGTCATATTTTCTGATGCTGTACTTTATTTTAAAATTTTAATTTCTGTTTGCTTATTCCTAATATCTACAAATACAATGAGTTTTTATATATGATCTTATATCTTGCTAAACTCATCTTTTCATCCTGGTGGTATTTTGTAGATGACACCTGACTTTCTACATAGATGACAATGTCATCTGTGAACTAAAACAGTTTTATTTCCACCTGTTCAATCTGGATGTTTTGAAATTTATTTTTATTGCCTGATTCTATTGGCCACAAACTTTAGTATAATGTTGAATAGAAGTGATGAGAGGGAACATTCTTGCCTTTTTCCTGATCACGGGAGGAAATCATTCAGCTTTTCACAATTGAGTATAATATTAGCTGTAGTGGGGTTTTATTTGTTTGTTTTGTTTTTTTATAGATGCCCTTTACCTGGGTAAGGAAAGTCTCTTCTATTTCTTGTATGCTCAGAGTTTTTATCAGAAGTGAGTGCTAGATTTTGTCAAATACTTTTTCTACATATGCAGGATTGATATATTTTAGTTTTCTTTTCTCGTTTTTTAACATGGTAAAATACAGTGATTATTAATGTTACTTGCATTTCTGGTATAAACCTCACTTTGTCATTATGTATTATGGTTTTCATGTATGGTTGAATTTTATTTGCTAAAATTTTGTTTAGAATATTTGCATTGGTGTTTATGCAATATATTGATCTGTGATTTTCCATTTTTAATATGTTAGTCTGATATTGGTAATTCCATTGTAGTTATGGAACATATTTTATGTGACTATTCTTTTAAATTTATTAAGTTTTTAAAATCTAGATTATAGTATGTTTTAGTAAATGTCTTGTGTACCCTTAAGAACGATGTGTATTTTACTCTTATGTGGAGTGTTTTATGAATATTTACGTCGAACTATTTGAATAGGCTGTGCTCATTGATGTTCTGTCTACCTTTCCTACCAGTTATTGAGAATGGAGTATAAAAATCTTTTACTATAATTATCAAATATATATACATGTATTTCTTCTTCAGTAGTGTGTAGTTCAATCAGTTTTTGTCCATCAATTTGAATATTTGACATTAGGTACATAAACATTTAGGACTTTTGCATATTTTTATTGAATTGATCCCTTCATCATTTTAAAGTTATATTCTTTGTCCTTGATAATATTCTTTGCAATAAAATCTATGCGGATATTAATATACCCTCTTTCATTTTATTTAATATTAATATAGCTTTTCATTAGCGTTAACATGGTAAATATATAAGCCCATCCTTTTTCTTTAAACCCAGTTGTTTCTTTATATTTAAAGTAAATTTAATGTAGGCAACACATGGTGGTCTTATTTTTTGATTTAATCTGATAGTCACTGACTTTAAATGAGGTATTTACATCATTTACATTTATTATGATTATTGATATGCTGAGGTTTAAATCTATCATCTTGGTTTTGCTTCTTGTTTGTCCCTTCTATTGTTTCTTTTTTCTTGCCTTTTTAAAATTAATTAGTTTTTTTTTTTAAGCAGAGTCTCACTTTATTGCCCTTGGTAGAGTGCTGTGGTGTTACAGCTCACAGCAACCTCCATACTCCTGAGTTTAGGCAATTTCTCTTGCCTCAGCCTCCCAAGTAGCTGAGACTACAGGTGCCTGCCACAACGCCTGGCTATTTTCTGTTGCAGTTTGGCCAGGGCCGGGTTCACACCTGCCACCCTCGATATATGGGGCCAGTGCCCTACTCTCAGCCACAGGCTCTGCCTCCTTCTATTCTTTCTTTCTTCTCTTTTTTCTTTCCTGCTTTATTTTAGATCAAATATATTTTACATATTAATTTATCAGCTTTGGGGGGCTATTAGCCATAAATACAGTCATTTCTCAGTACCCCGCAGATACCAAAATGATGAGTGCACAAGTCTCTGTTATAAAATGGTATAGCATTTGCATATAACCTATGAACATCCTCCTATGTACTTCAGTCACAATAATTGTTGTACTGTATTGGCAGAAAATGATAGTCTGTACCTGTTCACCACAATTTTTTTTTTTTTTTTTTTCTTGCCTAAAAATTTTCAATCCATGATTGGTTAAATCTGTAGGTAAGGAGCCCACAGAAAATGGAAGACTGACTGTATTTGTTAGGTCATTTTAGTCATTCCTTTTGGGTTTTATGGAATACAAATTTATCTTATCTCAGTCTACCTTCAAGCAACATTATATGACTTCTGTATTATATAAAAATTTTATAATAGCCTAATTCCATCTCTTATTCTGAACTTTATATTTAAATAGTCAATTATATTTTAAATTGATTAATATAATAAGATACAATATATATGTTTACCAATGTAGTTATCACTTGCAGTGCTCTTTTTTTTTAGGTTTATAGTCCATCTGGTATTATTTTCCTTCTACCTAAAGAATTTCCATCAGCATTACACGAGGTAAGGGTGATGATTCTTTCAGTTTTTCTGGCTTAGTCTGTTTGTGCTGCTACAACAAAGTGTCCGAGACAATGTGGCTTATAAAGAATAGAAATTTATTTTTCACAATTCTAGAGGCTAGAAAGGTCAAGATCAAGGTGCCAGCAGGTTTGTTTCCTGGTGAGGATCTGTGCTGTTTCTAAGACAACACCCTCATGCTATGTCATCTAGAGAGGAGGAACACTGTGTACTCACATGACAAAGAGGAGAAAGACCAGACACCAAACACTGCATGATGCCTGTTTTATAAGGGCTCTCATGTCCTAATCACCTCTGGAAGGTTCACCTTTTAATATTACAATGGCAACATCTGAATTTTGAAGGGGAGGCATTCAAAGCAGGACACTGTCTGAAAATGCCCTTAACTTGGATTTGCTTTTGAAAGACATTTTTTTGCTGAATGAAGAATTCTTTGTTGACAGATTTTTTTTCAGTCTTGAAAGAACAAGTTCCATGTTTTCACTTGCTTTATTTGTGATGAGATACCTCCTTTCGTGCTGTGTATTGAACATGTTTTCTATTTTCTATGGTTGTTTTTAAGGGTCTTTCTTCAAAACTGCTTTTGACCAATTTGATCATGTTGTTTTCAGTGTTATTTTTCCCCACAATTTTTGTGATTGGAGTTGCTTTAGGGTCTTGTATCAATTTGTATAGTTTTGGCCAAATTTAAAAACTATTAGGTTATATTTCTTCAAAAAATTTTTCTGTCTACCACTTCTCTTCTCTGTTTTGGGAACTCTTAACTACATTGTGTATCAGGCAGCTTGAAATTTCCCTATATTTTACTGATGTTCTTTTCAATTATTAAATGAGCTTTTCTCTTTGTGTTTTATTTTGAATAGTTTCTATTTGATGTTTCACTAATCTTTTCTTCTGTAATGTCCAATTTGCCACTAATCACACCCAGCATATTTTTATTTTCAGACTTTGTGGCTTTTATCTCTAGATGCTCGAGTTGAGTGTTCTTTATATCCCCCATGTGTCTATTTAATTTTCTGCAGACATGTGGAAAACAATTATAATAACCATTTTAATGTCCTTGTCAACAAACTCTATCTAATGTGTAAGTGTTAGGTATGTTTTCATTGGTTATTCTCATTTTGAGGTTATGTTTTTTCTTCTTTCTATGACTGATAATCTCTTTTATTGCATATATTTAAAATGTACCAAATGATATTTGATATACATATACATGATGGAATTATTACTATAGTCAAGCAAATTAACATATCTATTATCTTCCATAATTATCTTTTTTGTGTACAGTAAGAGCTCCTAAAATGTATTTGCTTAGCAAATTTCCAGTATGCAATATAATACTATTATCTATAAGTCCTTATGCTATATATTATATCTCTAGACTTATTTATCCTGTATGACTGCAACTTTGTACCCATTGACCTAAATTTTCTGCCCCCCTCCCCTGCCATATCACCACCATTCCATTCTTTTTTTTTTTTTTTTTTAAGTTTTCAACATTAGTTTAGATTTCACACAGAACTGTGCTCATGGATTATTTTTTCCATAATTTTGGCTTATATTATTTAGCATAATATCCTCCAGGTTTACCTAAATTGTCATAAATTCCAGGATCTTCTTTTTTTTTATAAGGCTAAATAACATTCCTCTATGTGTGTGAGTGACAGTATGTGAGTGAGGGTGTAAACAGCACAATTTCTTCAACCTTTTATCTGTGATAGATACTTAGGTTGTTATCATATCTATCAACTGAATAATGCTGCAGTGGGCATGGGAGCACAGACAAATCTATAGGGTGCTAATTTTATTTTCTTTGAGAATATACCCAGTAGCAGATTTCTGGGTCATATGGTAGTTCTATTTTAGCTAAGAATACTTTATACTGTTTTTCATAATGACTCCCCCAATTTACATTTCTACCGTAAGGATTTCTTTCTCTCTCTCTCTCTTTTTTTTTTTTTTCATCCTTACCAATGCTTGTTTTCATAACAGCCCATCCTGACAGGTGTGAGTACACAGTGAACTCCTTTTTATGTACCTGTTGGCCATTTGTTTGTCTTTTTAAAATAAATGTCCATTCAGCTTCTTTGCTTATTTTTTAATTGGGTTATTTGGTTTCCTACTCATGATTGTGTGAGTCCCTTATATATTTTGTATATCAGTTCTCTCATTAGATATGTGGCTTGCAAATATTTTCTCCCAGTCCATAGTCTGCCTTTTTTATTTTACTGATTATATTCTTTGCTGTACAAAACCTCTTTATTTTGGTATAATTTCACTTCTTTATTTTTCCTTTTGTTGTCTTGACGTTTTGGTGTGATAACCAAAAAATCATTGCCAAAGCCAATGGCAAGGAGCATTTCCCCTGTTTTCTTCTAATAGTTTTATAGTTTCAGGCTTACCTTTAGGCCTTAAATCCATTTTGAATTTATTTTTGTATACAGCAGAAAGGTCCTCTTTATTCTTTTCTATGTGGCTATCTACTTTTCCCATCACCATTTATTAAAGAGAGCATTCTTTCCCTATTGTGTTTTCTTAGTGTCTTTGTCAAAAATTGGTAGGTCGCTTATGTCAGGCTCTCTGTTCTTGGTCGGTGTGTCTGTTTTTATGCTAGTAGCATACTATTTTGGTTACTAGAGTGATGTAATATTAACATAATTTGAAATCAGGAAGTGTGATGCTTCCAACTTTTTCTTAAGATTCTTTTTGCCATTTTGGGTCCTATATTATGATGCTATATATTAGAGCCTATTATGTGGCTCTATATTAATTATAGGATTTTTTTTTCTGTTTCTGTGAAAAGTGCCATTGGAATTTTGATAGGATTTATATTGAATATCACTTTGGGAGGTATGGATATTTCAATTATGTTAGTTCTTCCAGTTCACGAACACAAGATATCTTTTTTTATAAAGGTACATTTTCAATTTTTTAAATTAATATTCTATAGCTTTTTATGTACAGGTATTTTACCTTCTTGGTTAATTTATTCCTAAATATTTTATTTTATTTTATTGTAGCTATTTTAAATGGATTTGTTTTCTTTATTTCTTTTTGCATAGGTCATTATTGGTATAAAGAAATGCACATGACTTTTACATATTGGTTTTATATCTTGTAACCTTAAAGAATTAATTTATCGGCTCTAACAGGGTGTAGATTATCACTAATTGGATACCAGATCTTATAAATTTTGCCTTATATTTTATATGCTGAATATTATTTTTATAAAAAATGTTGCTGCACTTTGTTCTGGGAAGTAGTTTAATTATATTGAGTGTTGATTTTATGACTTCTTGGGTGGGTCCAGAACAGTGTTTAGTCTGAGGCAAATTATTCCCTACTTCTGGGTAAAGACCTTCCTTATCACTCTACCAAATGCCGTATGAGTAGTTTTCTCTTACTCTTTTAGATAGTTTCCTCCCTGGCTTTTGGTAATTTTCTCACATACAAACATTGATAATACTTTGCTGAATACTTGTGGGGAACAAGTGCTACTCTTGTGTGCAGACTAAGGCTTCTCTCTCTGGTATTCTCCTGTAGCTGCTTTGATCTACCTGGATTCTCACCTTCATTTCTTCAACTGTGGGAGGGAGTCCTCTGAGTTTGGCGTGGGTTTTCCCTATCAATGCCCCTCCAGAAATTCTTTTATGACTATAGACTGGGGTAATCATAGGGCTCATCTCATCTTTTTCTGTCTCTTGGGTACATGTATCAATACACTTTGTTGCTTGCTGTCTAATATCTTGGATGTCATCTGTCTGTATATTTCATGCGGATTATTGTTTGTTTCAAGTAGTAAGGTAAATCTGGTCCCTGCTATTATACTTCATCTTCGTTTGGATTAACAGTTTTTGTTGTCTGTTGTGCAAATTTTCTTATTGATTGTGATTCTAAAGATTTTGAATACATTATTATTAAAAAATCTTGTTCAAGGATTGCATTTAGCCATTTTAAGCATTAAACTTGAAAAGTTATATGTGAAAGCAAGCTAAGGATTCTCATTAAGTGTGTGAAAGTATTTTATTTGGACATATTTATGCTTAAGATTTTCTTTAATACTTTGCAGTTCATGCTTATAATTATATAAAAAAGTAATGAATTTTAAATCAACTTCCAATTAAATTCCTTTAAGTCCTTCTAATTTTCCCCAATGTACCGCACCAGTGCTATAATTTTTCCTTCATACCATGACATGAAAAATGTTTGGAAATGACTCACAAAATCTTTCAAAAGGAGTAAGCTGTCTTTCCTGAAAAATGCCTATAAAAATGCAATTTTATATATAATTTGGAGAGATGTTAGGATTTCCTAAAAATTGTTCATGGAATCCTTTAGTTATGGCTTTCTGTTCTAGTGAATAAAAGGGCTGAAGGCCAGCCTGGCCCAACATTGTTTCTCTCAGCTGAATATTTGAAAGGTTGTTTAGTAGAGCTGAATCAACAGAGAGTAAAAATGTATCTTAAGAAAAAGCTGGGATCTGCAGTTAGTACTTACAGCTAAAATAATGTATAGTTAAATTTACTTTTAAAAATCTCTTAATTCTCCTGTAAAGTAAAATATTCGTGCTTGTGTATATGACCTAATGCTGTAATTCTTAAACATACTGAAATTTGAGAAACCCTACAATTCGAGGGAAGAAAAGAAATGTGTATCCATGCATAGTAGCTTTTTCTGCCTAAATTTTTCAATTTCTCAGTTAAATAGGGTAACGGTGGAAATGCCTATTGTGGGCCTGAAGGTATAAAACTTAGTTGATCTCCTTTTGTACAAACATCTATAACTTAAATATACATAGACAACCTTGTTCTGGTCATTTTAGGTCCTACATGACCTTTATCTTCTGTTTCTTACTTGTATTGTTTGGTAAATTTAGCTCCCACTCTGAAAATGCTCATCTTGAATAGTTTAGGAAGATTGATTTGGAAAATTGATTTTTGAATTGGAAATGTTATAATAGGTCACTGAGTTATGCTGATTATTATTTAAAATAAGGGTTAATGTGGTCTTTACTTTTGGAAGATTGATTTAGGAAATTAACTTTTGAATTGGAAATGTTGTAATAGATTGTCACCGAGTTGTGTTATTATTTAAAATAAGAGTTAATTTGGTCTTTGCTTTGAACCTTTACATATAAAACTGTGATTTTGGAAATGGACGAAAAGAATAGTCTTGGAGAGGCTACTCTTACTGTTCCTCAGAATAGTGACTTTCTGACAAATAAAATTTGGTGGACCTATCCTCATCTCTGCGTATTGGCTGACAGTGACAGGTGGCCAGACCCTCTTTGTCCAGTAGCAACTATGCTTTACAAGTAATATATTTATTACATATATTCTGTTGAAATAGTAAATAGTAGGTTTAAAATAATAATGAAGAATGTTATAGACAGAGCATGGTAGTTCACCCCTGTAATCCCAGTACTCTGCTGGCTGAGGCTGATGGATTTATTGAGGTCAGGAGTTACAGACTTGTCTGAGCAAGAGTGAGTGCCCATCTTTACAAAAATAGAAAAACTAGCTAGGCATTGTGATGTGTGTTGGTAACCCCAGCTCCTCAGGAGGCTGAGGCAGGAGAATTGCGTGAGCCAAAGAGTTTGTGGTTGCTGTGAGCTATTATGACACAATGGCACTCTACCTAGGGTGACAGGGTTAGAATCTGTCTCAGAAACAAATAAACAAACAAACAAAAAATCCCAGTGTTATAAATTTAAGAAAATAAAAATCATAGCAGTAATATTGTTTGTTAAAAATGTTATATTATTACTACTTTTAGTAGTTACGAATATGTTAAGAAAATATGCCATAAGGTTGGCAACCCCTATAAGCCTAATGGAAAATGTATAATAAAAATTGATTAAGTCTTATGATTTTAATAATTTTGACCAAGTGAATAAACAGTGTTACAATATTATTAATATTATTAGAGTTATAATCATAGTTATATACTTAATTCATTATGTTAAAAGAGTTACTTAAATTGATAATTTATATTTATTAAGTTAGCAAAAAGAACTTTAAGACGGAACTAAAAGTTACAAATTTAATAAACACTGGTTAACAGTTTCAGTCTTCTACAGGTCGCCAACCAGTTCACCCATCACCATTTGTTAAATAGGGAATCTTTTCCCCACTGAATGTTTTTAATTGGCTTGTCAAAGATCAAATAATGGTAAGTAGCTGGGTTCATCTCTTGGTTCTCTATTCTGTTCCATACATCTTCCTCTCTGTTTTTGTGCCAGTACCATGCTGTTTTGATCACTATTGATTTATAGTATAGTCTGAGATCTGGTAGTGTGATTCCTCCTGCTTTGTTTTTATTTGCGAGTAATGTCTTGGCTATTTGAGTTTTTTTCTGATTCCATATAAAATGAAGTATTAGTTTTCAGAGATGTTTAAAGTATAACAGTGGAGCTTTAATAGGGATTGCATTAAAATTGTATATTGCTTTGGGTAGTTTGGACATTTTAATAATGTTGATTGTTAAAATCAGCCATGAGCATGGTATGTTTTTCCATTTGTTAACATCTTCAGCTATTTTCTTAGGGTTTCATAGTTCTCTTTACAGAGATCTTTCACATCCTTTTTAAAGTAAAATGCCAAACATTTCATCTTTGGCACTACTATGAATGGAATAGAGTCCTTGACTGTTTTTTCAACTTGACTATTGTTGATATATATAAAGGCTACCGATTTATGAATGTTGATTTTGTAACCTGAAATGCTGCTGTATTCCTTGGTTACTTCTAAGATATTGTAGTAGAATCCCTGGTGTTTTCCAGATATACAATCATGTCATCTGCAAAGAGTGAAAGTTTGGTTTCCTCTGACCCTAAATAGATACCCTTGATCGCCTTTTCTTGCCTAATTGTGAAGGCTAAGTTTTCCATTACAATGTTGAAAAGCAGTGGAGACAATGGGCAACCTTGCCTGGTTTCTGATCTGAGGGGTAATGATTTCAATTTAACTCTATTCAAAATGATATTGGCTGTAGGTTTGCTGAAATGTCCCTTCTATATGAATTTTCTTAAGTGTTCTGATCATGAATGGATGCTGAATATTATCAAAAGCTTTTTCTGCATCAATTGAGAGAATTATATGGTCATTTTTTATTTTGTTTATATAATGAATTATATTTATAGATTTATGAATATTGACACAGCCTTGATACCCTGGGATAAAATCTACTTGGTCATGTTGTATAATTTGTTTGATGTGTTGCTGGATTCTTTTTGCTAGGATCTTGTTGAATATTTTTGCATCAATATTCATTAGTGATATTGGTTTATAATTTTCTTTTCTTGTTGGGTCTTTTCCTGGTTTGGGGATCAAGGTGATGTTTGATTCATAGACTGTGTTGGGTAGTATTCCTTCTTTTTCTATATATTGGAAATGGTTGAGTAGTAAAGGTACTAGTTCCTCTTTAGAGGTTTGGTAGATTTCTGATGTGAAACCATCTGGTCCCAGGATTTTCTTTTTAGGGAGATTTTGTATAGTTGATGCTATTTCAGAACTTGACATAGGTCTGTTGAACATTTCCGCTTTATTGTGGGCTAAGTCTAAGAAAGTGGCATGCTTCCAAGTATTTGTCTATTTCCTTCAGATTTTTGTATTTCTGAGAATAGAGTTTTCTTGTAATAGTCATTAAGGATTTTTTGAATTTCTGATGAGTCTTTTGTTATTTCGTTTTTGTCATTTCTGATTGATAAAATTAGAAATTTTACACTTTTTACCTGATTAGGTTAGCCAAAGATGTATCTATTTTATTGACTTTTAAAAAAAACAACTTTTTGATTTATTGATCTATTGTATAATGCTTTTGTTTTCAATTTCATTTAATTCTGCTCTAATTTTGGTTATTTCTTTTCTTCTGCTTGGTTTTGAGCTGGAATGTTCTTCCTTTTTAGTTGCTGAGATATCCCATTAAGTTGTTAACTTCCTCTCTTTCCATTCTCTTGTGGAAGGCTTGCAATGTTATAAATTTCCATCTTTGGACTGCCTTTGCAATATCCCTGATGTTCTGGTAATTCTTCTCTTTATTATCATTTTGTTCCAAAAATTTGGTAATTTTCTTCTTAATCTTGTCTATGACCCAGCTATCATTCAGCATAAGGTTATTTACCTTCCATGTTTTGTATAAATATGCAGATTCCTGTTGTAACTGAGTTGAACTTTTTTTCCATGATGATTTGAGAAGATGCAAGAAATAATTTCTATTCTTTTAAATTTGCTGAGGTTAGACTTGTGACCTAAGATGTGACCAATTTTGGAGGATGTTCTATGGGCTGATGAGAAGAATGTGTATTCAGTTTTGTTAGGATGAAATGTTCTGTAGGTGTCTGTTATATCCAATTGTTGAATGGCTAAGTTTAAATCTAAACTTTCTTTATTTACCTTCTTGGAGGATCTATCGAACACTGCTGAAGGAGTGTTAAAAGCTCTGACTGTTATGGAGCTGGAGGAAATCAAGTTTCTAATGTCTGTTAGAGTCTCTCTTATAAATTGAGGTGCATTCTGGTTGGGTGTATAAATGTTAATAATTGAAATCTCATCATGTTGAGTGTTATCCGTAACAAATATGAAGTGATCATTCTTATCTTTCCTTACTTTTGTTGGTTTAAAGCCTATTGTATCTGCAAATAGAATTGCAACACCTGCTTTGTTCTAATTTCCATTTGCCTGAAATATACATGACCATCCCTTCACCCTGAGTCTATATTTATCTTTTAAGGTAAGATGTGATTTTTGTATGAAGCAGATATCTGGCCTGAGTTTTTGTATCCAGTCACCCAACCTGTGCCTCTTTAGAGGACAGTTTAAGCTGTTCACATTAATTGAGAATATTGATAAGCCTGGTAGAATTTTGGGGTATCGAGTTTTTCAAAAGTCCAGTGGACATTTTTAATTCTTTTGCCACTGGGGATTTAGAATTTGATCAAAAATTTCTGAGTGACTTTACTTTGGTGGTAGAGGATTGTACTGGTCATTATGGAGGATAGGTCTGAGAATATCCTGGAGAGCTGGTTTAGTTATGGAAAATTTCTTCAACTTGTGTATGTCATTAAAGTATTTAATTTCTCCACCATAAATAAAGCTCAGTTTAGCTGGATACAGGATCCTGGGTTAAAAGTTATTTTGTTTTAGGAGGTTTTAGGAGATTAAAACTCAATGACCACCCTCTCTTGCTTGAAAGGTTTCAGCAGAGATATCTGCAGTAATTCTAATGTTCTTCCCCTTATAAGTTAACGTTTTCTTACATCTGGCTGCTTGCAGAATTTTCTCCTTCATATTAATTTTGGCAAAGTTAATTATAATGTGTCTGGCATATGTCTTATTTGGGTTGAGTCATGCTGGGATTCTGAAACTGTCTGCTATCTGAATTTCAGACCTCTTGCCATGTCTGGGAAGTTCTCTTTGGTTATCTCATAGAGTAGAGCATCTGTGCATTGCAAAACCATCTTGTCACCTTCAGGAATTCCTATAAGGCAAATATTAGTTTTCTTTGAATTATCCCAGAGCTCTCTGAGAGAATGGTCCATTTTTGCTCTCCACTTCTCTTCCTCTTTGAGAATTTGGGAGCATTCAAAAGCTTTGTCTTCATTGTCAGAAATCCTTTCTTCTGCCTGGTCCATTCTGTTACAGAGGGATTCTACTGTATTTCTCAGATCTCTGAGGGCTGCAAGTTCTAGTCTCACTGAGTCAAAATCTTTGGTGATTTTTTCTTTGAGTTCATTGAAATACTCCTTGAATTTCTAGTTCCAACTTTACCTCCATTCTATTAATCTTATTTGCAATCCAAATTCTGAATTCAATTTCTGACATCTCAGCCATTTGTTTATGAATGGAATCTTCATTATGTCATTCCTTTGGGGAGCTCATCTACGCTGATTATTTATGTTCCTGGAGTTTTTCCACTGATTCTGCACCATGATTATTTTACACTATTGACTAGATGAGCAGATAAGGTGAATTTGGGTTGGGGGCTCCTGGAGTAGGGATTAACCAGCCCTTTCCCCAAGAGCTAGGACTGGTGTCTGTACCTTTTCTCCTAGAGCTTTGTAAAGGATCCATATAGTGCTACGGCCTGAGACACTGGGGACCTGGTTGGTGTGGTTGGGCTAAGTGGCTCTGTCTTGTTTTCAGCTGGTCTTTGTCCAATTTTAGTGAATCAGCTCTTAGTGAATGAGACTTCAACTCTGGGTTGAAGTCTCAGCTGTGGAGAAATACCAGCAACTAAGTCACCCCAACCCCATGGGCAACAAGTGGAAAAGGAAAATTAATCCTTCTCACAACCACACACCCAGGGTACCACTTTGGATAGTCTTGAGATGATTGGTCTAGGTCAAGAGTTCAAAATCAATTGTCCCATCAGTACCCAGCCTCAAGTGGGAAAGTTCAAAAGGTCTCAAGCAACTAGATAGTAGGTGTCTGCTAGCAGCTGGAATATAACTCATTCCGGTGCTCTGTGGAGTCAGAAGGACCCACCCGGCAAATGAATTAGTCCAGGAAGTTTGATGCCTCCTTCCCTACATTGCACCTCTGTCACACCCAGTCACTGGTAACCCCACAGGGCTGTGACCCAGTTCCCTCCAATGAGCAGGTACTCTAGGGGTTTGCATTTGCCTTCGTCACAGGGAGATCTATGTCTCCTCTGCCAGACCACAGCACTCTGCCACCAGCCAGCAGGGGGAGCTAACGCCTGACTACCTCTGGTGCTTAATGGGAGCTGGGGCATTTTACTCAGTTCTAGCCCCACCCCAGATTGATGTTGGTGCCACTTATATTCTCACAGAACTGCTATATTCCCCTGTGGGCCAGGGTCTGTTTGAGTTCACAGAAACTGCAGTTCAGCCCTTCCCTGTGCTATTGCCGTTGTGCCAATTCTAACAGAGCTGGCATTTCTGTCTCTGCTGCACTCTGTGTTGGGGCGGGCACGGCTAAAGCTCACATTCAGCTCTCAGTTCCTGCCTCTCCCTGGGATGGTACTCACACACAGCTCTCTGTGTCTTTTTCTTCCTGGGCTGGTACTATTGACCTGCCTGCTTTTATCTCAGCTATGTTCACCTAGGGGCCGGGTGCTTCTTAGACTCCCTAAAGCAGCACTTCTGACTCAGCCCCACTGTGGGAGTATGACGTCTCTGCACACAACATATTCTAGCGTCCATCCCTACCACCTCACTCCACCCAGGCAGGTACCACCTCAGGCATACCCTTTACTCATGGGGCCTGTGTTTCCGTCCCAGATCTGTTCCACCTGTGGCTTCCACTGGTTGCCAAGAGAGGCAGGGAGTGTCTTTTCAACATATTTCTAGGGGTTTGAGCCCTATTGTTCCTGTTGCTGCCGCTGCTGCCCTGTGCCATAGGGCACTGCTTCTCCCTTTCCGTTCATAGTCCTCTCTTTACCCCCATGTCAGAGAATCAGCACAGACCTGCAACTGCTCATGCCTTGTCCACACCTCTTTAGAAAAGGCTCTCAGAATCTGGACTCCATGGGGGACAGGCTTTCAGACCTTGTGTGAGAGTGGAGGGGAGTGCTGGGAGTTCAGAACTATAAGTAGAGAATATATACAGTTTTATGCCTGGTGGGAGAGTGCCACTAGTGTTAGTGGGTCCTCTCTGAGGAAGGAGTTCTAGTTTTTAGAAGGTTTCTCCTGTAGGATAAAATATGAGGATATCAGAACTCTGCTTGCTTGTTTATAAAAAGTAGACTGCAAGCCATTCTCATGGGGGAGGGGACTCCCGTCTGCTTGGTGATGGATTTTGTACCTCTTGTTTGTTTCCTTGGGGTCACAGCTCACCTGAGTAGGGTTAATGTGCATTTTTCAACATTCTCTCTTGGCTCCTCTCCAAACCATCAACTTACTTGCTATACTTCTGTCCTTTAATTCCTCTTCTGAATGAGAGCCTCTGTGGAAAGCTGGCTCCAGTCAGCCATCTTGTCTCTGCCCCCAGATTTTTCATTTTTTACTTTAATAAACTTAATAATTATTAAGCTGAAACTAAACTTTCAATTTTTTTATGAATAAAAACCTTGTGGGGTGGTGCCTGTGGCTCAGTGGGCAGGGCACTGGCCCCATATACTGAGGGTGGAGGGTTCAAACCCAGCCCCAGCCAAACTGCAACAACAACAAAAGAAATAGCCGGGTGTTGTGATGAGTGCCTGTTGTCCTAGCTACTCAGGAGGCTGAGGTAAGAGAATCACCTGGGCCCACGTGTGGGAGGTTGCTGTGAGCTGTGACACAATGGCACCCTACCGAGGGTGATAAAGTGAGACTCTGTCTGTACAAAAAAACAAACAAACAAAAAAAACTTGTAACATGTAGCTTGTATATGTAAATAATTTTGTCAGGTAAATGCAGCATCATGGGCCTTTCATAATTGTCAAAGCTGGCGTAGTGATATCATCTTCTAAGAATTCAATATTCTTATAAGTGTAGGTACCTGAATAGAGGGCTATGGTAAGTTAGGAAGTGAGTCCATCAATCAAACGTTTCTTAAAAAGAGAGCTTGGGTTCATTGTGATGCAAAACTATGTAATAATCATGGCTTTAAATTTTATAATACAATGAAAGAATGCAACCACTTTGTCCTGGGGAAGACATTCCAGTTATCTGTTACAAAATAACCACTTTTGCTTTTAAAGAATAAAAATGAAATAAATTACTAATAAAGCCCAACTTAGAAGTTTACTATTCAGTTGAAAGGACGAATTGATAAGTTGCTATATTAAAACTCTTAGGCATTACACTTAAAGTTTGGGTTATGGCTTTCAAAAGTAGTTACATTGATTTTAATACATAGTCAAGCGCTGCAAAATATTTTGGTTAATGACAGACCAAACACAGTGTATGATGGTGGCCCCATAGACCATAATACTGTATTTTTTTACTGTCCCTTTTCTGCATCTAAATACACAAATACTTACTCTTGTGTCCACTTGTCTGAATTATCCATTATAGTAACATACTGTACAGATTGTAGTCTGGGAACAATAGACAATATCATATAGCCTGGGGTATAGTAGGCTATCCCTCTAAGTGTGTGTAAGTAGACACTATGACATTCACACAGCAATGAAGTTCCCTAATGACCGTTTCTCTAAAAACGACACCTGACTGTAAACGTTCTTCCTGCTGGTTGCTCTCAATGACAGGACCAATGGCTGAACAAGGCTATTCTCCATTGTGATCAGGACAGCTGCTGTTTTGTTGTTGTTGTTGTAGTTTTCTCAGTCTTTTACTAAAGATTTAAGACATCATATGACAATGAACTTGGAAATAGTTTTTCGCTTCTTTAATATATATGTTCTGTTATGTGCCTGCTTAGTTTACAGTCATGGAGACTATAATTTACATCTACCCCAATGACAGCAGAGGGAGCATTAGTAATGACTGTAGAGAGTTGTACAAATGAAATACCACTGTAAACTTTCATCTGGAAACTCCAGATCCCACATAAATTACATCTTCATTGCTAGTCACCTTTGAAGTTGAGAACCAGTGCATTAAAGAGACTTGATGAAGGTCACTGAAGACTTTTTATCATCCAAGATCCAAGAATTAAGAAGATTGGGACACGGAGGCCTGGTTTGAATGGGAATGAAGAATGGATTACTTTTTGGGAAGAATCTGAAGACCAATTCCTGAATACAGCGATGATTTCTATGTACTCATGGGATGGGAATAGAAGATAAACGTGTGTTAAGCATAAAATAGACAGGAGTTGCTTTAAGAGCAAGGCATTATTATACTTGGGAAAGATGAAACAATGTGGTAAAGTTATAGTGTATATTTGAGTTTGTGTGTGTATATGTGTGTGTGTGAGACAGAGATATAATGAGAATGAGGAAATAATACTCTTTATAATTATGCCAAATTATTCATGTATTCTAAGGAAATAAATGTTTAAAAAGGAAATACATTGCTGTATTTTCACCCAAGGATTCACTATATAAGGGTTGAAGACTGTGCATTTAATTATATGAACAACACTTAGAGTCATGTAATCTCGTTTGAAGCTTATTTATTTGATCTCCTTTAGACAAAGTGTCAATTCAATTCACTTTAGCTTTGTTAGAAACACCCTCATCTTCTAATTATATCTGTTGGTGCATGAGTAGACACAGAGCAGTAGATAAGATACTGGCAATTGCAAATCGATGTGCAAATATCTATGTTCACAGCTCAGACATGAGTGAAGTTGAAGTAGCCCTCATTTTTAATAGAAAAGGCTTACCTTCTAAAACGTAGAAAGCTGTTCAGAGAAAAAAATCTATACTGAAATTATTTAAAACAGAAATGCACACTGAAAAACCTTATAACCAACAAGAACATGCTCCTCAGAAATGATAAAGCTTCTAGTGGTGTATGTAAGCAAAATTTACCTTCTTGAAAAGTTTTTCTGGGAGAGATGGGAGACTAAATTTCCAGCAGTGGCAGAGAACTTTAATTATCAGTCCAAACTGAAGAATTACTGGACAAACCTCTAGGATAACTGTGAAATAAATCATGTTCCCCAGTGACTGATTTCTACTTAATTTTCTACTAGAGGCTAATAGTCCTGAAATTTTGATTATTCTTATTTTAGTGATGTCCAGTGCCCCTGCCTTATCATTCATTATATTATTCAAAGAACAAATGCTTCTCAATGCAGTGAATCGCTGAGAATGACATAATTTATGGTGAATATCAAAATCTGCATCAAAGTTTGCTTGGACAGTAAAGATTCATGACTGTGAAATATAAACTGTGGATAATAAATTTGTAACTTGAGGAAGTTTACTTATAATGCTGTGAAAAAGGTATTTCAAACATTTAAAAAATGAATGTGTGCTGGGGTTCTGAAATAAGGGGATAAATCAAAAAACCTTTTATTTATTCATAAAACAAAGAACTTTTTATTGTGGCTTGCCTGTGACCTTAACCTCGAATAAAACGAACATAATCCCTCCCATTTCCATCCCTGCAATCAGCCTTTTTTTCTGCCAAGGAGAAAAGCTGTTGCCAAATTACCCTTATTATCCTGAGTAGTGGACAAATAATAATAGGAATGCTTTGAACTCATGAGACACCTTTCATCCACAAAGCACAAAATACTTCAAAAAAGAAGAATTTACACATTCACATAATCACCGAAGCCTCTTTTGCGGGGGTGAAACTAAAATTTTGCAATTTCTTGTTCTACTGTGTTCAAGAAAAGAAATTAATAATTGCAAAAGTAAAATATTCTTACATAAGGAAAGGAATGGAAATATCAAAAATGACATAATGGAACTGAAAGTTTATTGAACTCAGAGATGAGCAAGTGGTTGAATGTAGATTTGGAAGAAGCAGGGATGAAATAGGACTGGGTATGGCAGTAGAGGTAGCTTGGAGAACTCTCAGGGTCTCACGAGTGCCTCATTAAATTATGCACTAGAGCACTTCTCTGGCTTTATCTCAGTACCAGGGCAGTGGCCTTCCCTGACGCAACATTGCTGACCAGCATTGAACTGTTGTCTCTATGAGTGTGTCCATAGTGGTGGTGTGGTGGTGGTGGTGAGGTTGGATTTAGCTTGCTCTGGTTTGGGAGGCAATCTTGGCATATGGTAGATACTGGCCAAGCATGTCAAATGTCTGGGATGTGCCATCAATGAGTGAGTACCACGGCTCTCCAAGTACTGTGCGAGGCCTATTGCTAACTTCGTTTCCTTTAATCATTAAAACCCCTTTTGAAATAGGTATGAAGTAAGGGAAGCTCACAGATGTTAACTATTTTGCACAGGTCATGAGGATTCATGGGGCAATCTAAGATTTGGACTCTATTCAGCATGTCTCCAAAGGCAACGCTCTCCTTTCCAAGGTGGATCTTCCGTCTCTTGTTGGTAACTCAGGGAGTTTAATTCCACAGCACTAGGTCTATTCCAAGACAGAGCAGGTGAACAATGGGGAAGGGAACTTAGTCTCTCTTAATCCCAAACCATGTTTCAGAGAACTATGGTTTAGATATTGAGCATGAATAGGTCAGCCATTGTGTCAATTCATTATGATGATAATCCAATGTATGGTATTTTCTTTAGTGATCTTGTCTTTTTAAAAAATTGAATTGTAGGGAATCTTCTTTGTTCCCCAACCAGTATCCATTCTAACCCTTTTTGTTTCTACTAGAATCTCAAATTTATGCAAGAATTATCCCTTTTCCTGTTAACCCCTTTCACTCAGAGGATGCTAAATCCAGACTTACCAGTGCTGGGTCCAGAAACCCAGGCATGAGCTAATCAGCTAACTAGAAATGCAACATATTCTTAGTCCAGGAATGGGTACTGAGGTCAGCTGGCCCAATTAGTTTGAAAGAAGGAACATCAATTGCATATTTGTGGAAGTCTCCCTTATCTTACACTGGATTCTGTGATAGTTGCCATTGGCCTCTATCCCAATAAAAATGAAAACACAGTTTTAAACAGGAGAAATAAGTTCAAGAGCTCTGTAGTACATCACAGTGACTACAGTTAATAATAATATATTGTATACTGAAAAATTGCATGACTAGGTTTTAGGTGTTCTCAACTACACATAAATGACAAGTATGTGAAGTAATGTGTATATTAAGTTGCTTGATTTAGTGGACATGTGCATATGTCCAGCTATCATGCTGTATACCATAAATTCACACCCGCGCACACACACGTATTTTACTTGTAAATAAAAAAAAAAGGACCTAGCTAAGGCTGTGAAAGACATAAGTCAGAGAGAAGAAAGCACCCTGGGCTTTTTATAACCTCCCTATGTAACTGAATCAACGAAGTCTTGGATTTCCATTGTTTTTTGTGAGAGAATACATTTTTTAACTATCCAGATCAATTGAAGTCTTAGTTTACTATTACTTTCAGGAATGAGCTTCCAAATTTAAGAAAAATCATTCAGTTTTTCTTTTCAAAACATGGATGCCAATATTTTCTGGTTAATCATAAGGTTACCTGGAATCTGGAATTTGACCATTTTAAAGGAATAAATATATATAAATATAGACCAGTGGTTCTCATACACCACTTCCTAATGCCTCCTAATGCTGCAACCCTTTAATACAGATCCTCATGTTGTGGTGACCCCCAACCATAAAATTATTTTCGTTGCTACTTCATAACTGTAATTTTGCTACTGTTATGAATCGTATGTAAATATCTCATATACAGAATGTATTTTCATTGTTACAAAGAGGTCACGACCCACAGGTTGAGAACTGCTGATGTAGACTATATGTATACATTTATATATAAATATGTAAACTTTATATAGAAATATAGATAATGCATATGGCAATTAATTATGTTTACACATTCATTTTTGCATATGTTTTATTTATATTTTAAGCTTTCAGAATATAAAAACTATATCTCTTGTTAATTGTCCTATAAGTCATCCACTATAGTCCTTTTGATGATAAATAATTCATTTTCAGATAGAGGGTATCAATCAAATACCCCAACAATTTGTTCAGTTCTCAGAAAGTAATAATCTGAGTTTAGAACATATTTCACCAAGTGTGTATGAGCAAAGAATGAATTGGAAATTTTGAGATTAAATCTAAGTCATGTTCAAGTAAAAGATATAAACCAAAAGTAAAGGGGAAGAAATGCCATGTGTTTGAGTTAACGAGGGTTGCTGGGTCTTAAGCCCCCTTCCGGCTTACCCACTTGGGTGAGCAGATTTCATCTGCTGTGGGCATCCAGCTTCCTGGGAAGCAGCACTCCGGCTTACTCCAAAGAAGGATCTAGACCAGGAGAAGTTTCTCAGGAGCAAACAAAATGTTTTTCAGTTTCCCTGTGTAGTCTGAAGCAGTGAATCCAATGTAAATTTATTCTGAAGTTCTTCTTTGATAATTTAGGGCCAAGATATAAGCCTTAATTTTTTTTTTTTAGGCAGTTGATTTCTTTTTACTACAAACCAAATCTAAAGAGAACTAGCATACATAAAAGGCTATTCGTTAGCTCCCTGGGAGGTATTTATCACAATTTACTCCAATATTTGTGGAGCCCCTGATGCCTGAAGAGTAGGGGTTCCAAAGTTTGGTATTGGCTATACTAAAGCGCAGTCACATTCACCCTGATGATTCTAGAAAGTAAGAGCCTGGGGTTACTTAGACTGTCCAGAATAGGGCATTTGAAAAGTAGTAGAATTTAGTAACATCTGTAAAGCAGATTAGTTGTTGCAAGATGGGTAAGGATGGTGTCAGTTGTGCACGCAGAATAGGTCGACAGACTACTAAGCCATGGGGGTACTTTTGCTAATACCAACTATTGAATTTTAGAGAACTTTTTTTTTTTTTTTTTTTTGAGACAGGGTGTTACTGTGTTACCCTAACCAGAGTGCAGTGGCTTCATCACAGCTCACAGTAACCTCATACTCCTAGGCTCAAACTTATGCCTCAGCCCCCAAGTAGCTGAGACTACAGGTTTGTACCACTACAATAGGCTGATTTTTTAATTTTTTGTAGTGACAGAGTCTCGCTCTTGCTCAGGCTAATCTTGAACTCTTGACCTCAAGCAATCCTCCCGCTTCAAACTCCCAAAGTGCCAGGATTATAGGTGTCAGCCATCATGCCTTGCTAAGAACATTTTTTTTGCAGGTTTTTTTTTTTTTTTTTGCCTGGGGCTGGGTTTGAACCTGCCACCTCTGGTATATGGGGCTGGCACCCTACATCTTTGAGCCACAGGCGCCACCCACCAAGAACATTTTTTTATCCTACTATATTAAGAGCACAGGAACGCAAATTACTACATTAACTTCCTCACTCCATCTGTTACAATGTATTATTTTTCTTTCCACATTATGCAAATGGATGGTAGAAACAAAATTTGATGCAACATTTGCCAGCAGGGCAGATAATCAAATGACAGTGAAGCTGGAGGGTAGGTCTGAGCACCCCTCGGTAAAAGAGTCTTTAAATTAAATTAATAATAACATTTCCATCCTGCTTTCCTCTAAATCTAGTCTTATTAAACTAAATTCCTCCCATTGAACTGTAAATTTTAATTTTTTACCAAACCTGGCAGGAAGAGTTACTTTAGGTGGTGATTAGAAATACTTAGTGACTCTAAGAATTACTCAAATAAAGAAAACTTTATTTGAGTAATAAATTCCTGGAATTTATTACTATTTTACTTCAAAATTTTGTTAACTTTCTGATATCCATTTCACTTTTTGTGATTTCTAGGAAATAAATACATTAAAATGTTAGCTGTTGTGGTAAGATGTGTTTATAATTTCATTATTTGAGGTAGAAAAAACTCTAATGTTGGAACCAAAAAGCCTTGGGACAACTTGAAAATCTACATTTTTCTTATCTCTAGAAAAAAATTAGACGTCCTCGTTTTGATAGAACCTATTTAAGAGTAATGAAGTAATGTGTTTGGAAATAATTTTTTAAAGTACAGCCTGCTCTATACTACTGTGAGATTTGGTTAACTTCAATATTTGAGAACTAGCAAGGTATGTCGATCTGGATGCTTTCAGTCACAAGTATAGAAAAACCAATTTCAAATGGCTTAAACATAAGAGAATTTGTTTCCTTAACTAACAATTTTTTTCCTGGAGTAGGGTCGTTACAGGGTTAGCTAACTCAGTAGTGCAGTGGCATGATTGGGGATCTTTTTCTTACCACAAAATCTTCCTACCTGAAACTTGCCAACCAGCTTATGCCATAGTCAGATCTGGCTGTATCTCTCCAGGAGTTTGATGCCTTATACAACCACATCCTTGCATCTCTGAGGGATCTATGAAGCCATTCCCTGAAATCTTAATTTCGCTCCCATCAGAATTCTCTTCTCCTTGTTAAACCAACACTGGCAGAACACGTTGGGTTAGATGGTTGGTTAAAACCAATTCCACTCTCTGGCATGGCACTAGAAGTGGGGGCTCAGCCTTTTCTGACTGAGCACAGTACTGACACCAGACAGAGCAAGAAGAAGGAGACTCTTGCGTAGCAATGAACAGCTGTTGGTTACGAATGGCCTCAAAGACTATCTGCCCTGTGTGTTAGGGTAGTTCATGTTCTCCGAGAAACAAAACCCCATCTATTTTTTTTTTTTTTTTAATTAAATCATAGCTATGTACATTGGTATGATCATGGGGCATCATACACTAGTTTCACAGACCGGTTGACACGTTTATATCACACTGGTTAACATAGCCTTCCTGGAAATTTCAGTTATTGTGTTAAGACATTTACATTCCATATTTACTAAGTTTTACATATACCATTGTAAGATGCACCACAAGTGTATTCTCACCAATCCCCCTCCTTCCACCCACTTCCCCCCTCCCTCCCCTCCCTTTCCCCCTTCCCCCTATTCCTAGGTTGCAAAACTGGTTTAAGCAACTTCGTTGGCTCCATAACTGAAGCAGCCAGAGTTATGCTGGTTTCAGTTATAATTATAGGTTCAGGATACGTGTAGTATTAAGGTTTAGCCCCATTTTCTATAAACCTGTGGGTTCTGCTCAATTTTGTAGGGCAGCCTCATCTTTGTCTTCAGGCCGGCTTCTTGGTGGCAACATTGACTGTCGCAGTTTCCATTTTATATATCAGTGCTGTGCTATCTAGAGGAAGAGAGGGCTTCTGCTCTGGTAATTAGAGAAAGAGAAGTCTAGATCTAGCAAATGTCTCCTCATTGCCCATTGGCGCTAATCAGGGTTTGTGCCCATTCTTGAACCAATAGTGGTGACTAGGGCTGGAGTGTTGAATGGCCTAAGTTGGCAAAGGCCCAAACCTGGAGCTCAGGCTAAGTCTGCAGTATCTAGATCTCAGAGCCAAAAATGGAATTAGGTGGTTGGTTCCTCAGTCAGAAGGAGATGAGGGAAATGGATGACAGGGAGGCTATCAGAAAACATCCAATATTTAAATTGGAGAGTTGAGACCTGTGGACATCAAAATTGCCTGGACATGTTGATAACAGACAGTATCAGAACCCAAAGCTTCTAACCTCCAAGGAGGTGCTTTTCCATAGTGCCACATTTTTTCCCCTTTATTCTTCAATATTATCACTCTTTGCAGTTGGTTTACTTATTTATTATAGTTTTTTACTAATCTTTCTGTTATAGCCTATTTCCCACATTGAATATTACACACATTTTCTTCAAGCTAAAGGAATTTGACTTCCTATAAACTGAGTTTTCCAGATTTTAGCATTGTTTCAAATCTGCTCTGTGCCCAGTGGGCTCTGTAGTATTCATCTTCATTTGTTATATTTTAGTAAATGTACTGAATTCTAATCTTTAATAGATCAGAAGGAAGTGATAATTTAACCCTTTTCCTATTGTAATAAACCCCTTCAGACTCCTGAGTATAGCAGATACGGGGAGATATATTTTATAATATTATATTCATAAATGCCTTTATGAATTAAGCTAAAGTTAATACTCGCAAATTAATCCTTATATATTGGTTTATAAAAATGATTATCATAATTTACAATCAGTTTGACATTTATTCTATCTTGTAGCTCTAAGGTATATTCTGTTGCCTGACAGCTTGATTTGCAGAAGAAGACATTAAATATGAAGAAAATCTCATTTGGTTTCTTCCTTAGGTCTTAACTATTTGCTTAGAAAACCCTGAGTAAATAGCTAACTGTGATTCAGTTCAGGCCAGTGGTGCTGGCATTAAATACAAAACTCTATGATGGGTTTAAGAGAAAATACAGCAGACTGAAGAGTGTGCTGTTTTTCACAGTAAGGAGGACAATGTGATTTTGTCATTTAACAAGAATGAAAAACAACAGCTGCATTTTGGACTTGAGATATTTGGAACTCACTAGATATTGTGGAACGCCTATGCATCTTTGCCAGGGGAACCTCGATATTGGTCACGGTGAACTAGTGATATGCTTTGTGGCCATAGTTAAATAGTTCATATATCAGGTGAAAGGTGGCAAGGGACTCCTGGCTGTCACATACTTTTAATAGCATCAACTTTTTAACAAACAAAATTTTACATGGAAGCCATTGCATAAACAGATAAAGGCAAAAGTGTTCCAATTGAATCAGTGAAAGATTTGAAACTTGGCCTGTATTGTGTTTTACTCTTCTGCCTTCCCTGGCTCCCTCCCCTGCAACTGAGGGGCCTCAGCAGAACCCAGGGACTCCATGGACTATATTTTAAGAACTGCTGAAATTGATAATTCATTTAAGAAATATTATTTGAGCCTCTATTCTGTGATACTGGGAATGCAATGGTGGCAAAATACAGTGAAACAAAGAAACCCCTTTCTCGGAACTTGTATTCTCATAGGAAAAGACAAAAAAGGCAAATATATAAATGGGATAATTTGGAAAAGTGATAAATGATATGAGGAATATAAATATAATAGATTCCCATGATAGCACCAGGTAGGCTGGGGGACTTCACTATTCAACCAGGATAGATGAGAAGTTGGCAATGACTAGGAGACTTTTAAGTTGGGTCCTGAAAGATCTAGAGCAGTGGTTGTCAACCTGCCTAATGCCACAGCCCTTTAATACGGTTCCTGTGGGTTGAGAACTGCTGATCTAGAAGGAAGAACAAGCTGCTTTGTTCCAGGAAAAGAAGGAATGCAGAGTGTGAGCAAGCGGGGAAGGATAGAGCTAAGATCAGAGAGAAGCTATGCAAAGACCACAGGCTTTATGTCATGTTGCTGTTTGAATTCTATCATAAAAACAATGAGAAGCCACTTGATCATTTCAAACAGGAAATGATAAGGCCTGATATTCATTAAAATGGTCCCTCTAATTCAGTGGTTTTCAACTTTTTCTTTATCTAATATCACACTTAAAGTATATTGATTTAAAAAAAAGAGTAAAAAAAAAAAAAAGAGGAATACTTACTGTGCTTTGAACTTCTTTCAAAAATAATTTAATTAATGATCTTTAAAAATGTTCATGGCACACCTGAGACCTTCTCATGCCACAGCTTTGTGCCGTGGGTTGAAAATCGTTGCTCTCACTGCTGATTGGAGGATGGAAACAGGGACACCAGTTGAATTTCCCAGGTCTAGCAAAGGACGATGCCTATTTGCACAAGGTGCAGATGCAAAGAAAAGGAAAACATTAGGATATATTTTGTAAATTAGTTTAACAGGACTTATTGATGAAATAAATTTATGAGGGGAGGGGAAAGGAGGGATCAAAGATAAAACCTACTTTTATATTTATATTTAAGAACTGAAATGATTGCGGTTGGAGGAGGAAGAGGTTGAAGTCCCAGAAATAAAGTGTTTTATTTAAGGTTTATAAAAATTGAACTATCTTTTAGATATCTAAGAGGAGATTTGAAGTGGGTAATTTGATATATAAATCAGGGGAAGTTCAGAGTGATATAAATTTTGGAATCGCTGACATATAGATCTCTAAAACAACTGGAGGGGATGAGAGCACTTAGGGAGGGAGATTGGAAATAAAGAAAAGGAGACGCTGCGGCCTGAGACCTAGGGCGCTTTAACTCAGACCTTTTTAGGAAAATCTCTCAGGTCTTTCTTCGTGCTCATTTGTCTAATTATAAGCAATGTTGGATCTTCTTTACTAAGCTCTTTCCACCTGTGACTTTCTGTCATAATCTTAGACTTCCTCTGCCCCTTAGTTCTTTCTCTTCCCCCTTAATTGGAATATTTGAAAGTCACTGCTTAGCATGGTAACACAGATCTATTTCTCATACATGTTGCTGTGGTAGGAATCTTGTAAGGTTGTGTGGGCTAGTGGCACTCAGTTATGGGACAACCTGCTGGCTGCTGGCTGTCAAGAGTTTGCATGACTGTTGGATCTGAATCCCATGGAGAACTTACTGGTATCCAGTGCTTAATAGAATAAACCTCATATGTCAGGCAGGTTTGGATAGTCACTCCTGAGGGGTCAATACTCAGGACTGTGCCCACATTTTCTGTGCCTGTGAGTGAGTAGACTATCATTCATTGGGGGAGCAGGAAGCCCACTGGCTAGGACAAATTTTACCTCTGCATGGCAAGTGGGGTGAGCTAATGCGTAACTTACAGTGGGCTGGGCTATCTGTTGTTAAGAAGACACGGTGTTCTATCCATATGGTTACGGCAGGCTTTCAGTCTGATTCGGGGGTAGCAGTATCCTAAGTATTAACCATTGTAAACAGAAGTTGTCTGTGCTGAAATTTGCCAGAATAAAAAGATTGTGGACATGATAAGGATTCTCGAACTGTTAAAACTGGACCAGAGTTTAGAAAGTCTCTATTCTGTACCTCCATTTGCAAATCCAAAGGCATTTCAAAATAAAAATGAACAAGGCTACAACTGAACTCGTAATTGTTATCCCTTTCACCAATAACCTGTTCCGTCTTCAGAATTCTTCATGTGTACTTTCTTAAATAGCATCCCTACTCACCAAATTGCTAGGACCCAAAACATTGATTGTTCTTTTCTTTCTCTCATGCAATATATTTAATCAATTAATTAGCAAATTCTGAGAGTTCTGTCTATAAGGTGGATCTCAAGTTTGATGATGTCTCCTCCCTTCCTGAGGTGTCAATCATGTCTGTCCACTGTCATGGTGACCCTGCACTCATCATCTACTGCTTATTGGTCAGCTTTAACCACAATAATGCTGTGCGACAAACCATCTCCATTCGCAGTGTCTTACGCTTACCAGAGTGCAGGTCAGCCTTCAGAGCCTATCACTTCTCGGAAGCAATGGATGATCCATCATCTATTTGTTGCCTTTATGCACAGTGGTACCCTGATCCCTCAGGTTAGTACACTTCTACTTTTCTGAGACCTGTAGTTCATTTGGTTTGACATTTTCTATCCCTTGATTATGGGGATTAGTTCAGAGATGGCCATCCGTGGTGTTTAATGACCCTCAGGCTTGGATTGCCATCTAAAAAAAGTATGCCTCTTCCCTCTGACAGCATAGGGTGGCATGCATACGCCTGGGAGAGAAATCCATTTTGCTGCTGCATGAGGCAGGGCCTGGAGCTTTGGGGAGACCCCTTATGAGTCAGAAGATGAAACTAACAGACGAGAAAGTGGAGGAGAGAGACAGAGCCATTTCCTGGTGACATCGTTGGTTTAAATCTTGCTTGAAACCAACATTACTTCTGGAGGTTTTGGTTATAGGAGCTGCAAATTTATTTATTATTTAAGCCGGTCTGTACTGTTCATTTTTCCCCTTAAAACAGAAAACATTCTAACAGGTAGAAGACCTTAGATCCTAGCGTCATTTGCATTTGAGGGAATTGCCTGCTCTGCCCTGCAGATGAAGACAGGAAGAAGAGAAGGAAGCAAACATCCAGGGGCCCTGAGGAACTTCCCGCACATCACCTCGTTTAATCCTCAGGCAGTCCTCTGAGGTCAGGATCGTGCTGCCCAGGTTGGAAGCTGTAGAAGAGGGGATTCAGGGACATTAGGGGATTTGGAAAACTTGACTCTCTCATTCAGCCTCAATACTGGCTAAGGTGGGCGAGGACCCTGCCCCTGGGAATGGTGTTGCCATTGAATGACCGCATTTTTAGTGTTGGACTAATGAAGGTCTTGTGCTATCCTCAATTTTGTTCCCACCTTTCCCACTGATTTCTCACTTTAACACGTCCATGCTTAAGTTTATGTATAGGCTGCCATGTTATTACCAGTCTTTGTTCTGAGCATAAAGGTATCTATATTCTTGATGCAGGTGGAGAAGGAAGCATATATTTAACAGCTCTGATCAGTAAGACATTTGCCAAAACGAGCAGATTGATTTTATTTGCATCTGCAGCCCCGGGCTTTCTGCACCTCCTCGGAGCACACAGCACTCAGGGCATAGACGGGAACAAGACTGCCCAGGGTCAATCTGAACAGAAGCCACATTTAGTTAGCAATGCTCAGGTGTGTCTGGAGATTTAACTATTCGTAATTAAATGAATTGAAAGCAAAACAGGTGAATTTGTGCAGCCAACTATACTTCTTTAAAAACATTTTGTACCACGTAGAAGGTTTATGTGTTAATCGTGGTGTTCTGGAAAGAAGCCATTAAAGAATTGATTTTCTAAAGAGAACAAAGGCTGAGACAGAAGCCATCTTCATCTTGGGGGGGACACAGCAAAAAACTTATTTTTTTATGACCGGGGAGTTCTGGATCAGGAATTTTAGGCCCACCGTGACCATCTGGGTGACTTTGACAAGTTATACCTTCCCATGACAGCTAAACATGTTTCTAGAACTGGGATGATAAAATTTGTCTATAGGTTCTTTGTAACTTTTTAAAAATAATTATTTTCTACTATATTCTTCAGCTCACAAATGATAATCCCAATTCCAACAAAGGATTCCCTTCTCACTTTGTTACTTTCTTGTGAATCTCCATAATTTATCTCCACAGTGACTCTTTTTTTTCCAATAGCCTATGCCATTGATCCTCAATCAATAAATCTAGCCCCCCAAAACTCCTGGATTTACATCTGCCTGTGCCTACAGAACTCTCCTCTGGCCCCATCCTCTCTGAGGGGTACTTAGGCTAGCAATGCCCAACAGGCTCAAGGTTATACACCCACATACTACAAATAAATGGGAGGGGCTGCCTGCTCTGAGCGGGGAGTTGTAAATCAGACCTTGTCTGCGTTTGGTTGGGAAGAATAGTTCAATGGGTTACTAATATCTGCCGTTGACGGGTGTCCTAGAGAAGAAGGGAAGGCAGCGCCCTTTACAAGTGTCTGTAATGGGGTATTAGGAGCTGACATTTGCAAGTGCTAGGTATGGACTCAAAAGGAAAGAACAGTACTTTTCATCCTCACTTAAGCAAGCTGCAACTGTTCCATAGGCAAGATAGATGGACGAGGAAGAATTCCGAAGGCCATATAGCTGGGATCAGTTTCGCGGGTGCTGGATGGCACAGTGGTAGCCTCCACCTGAAGAGATCTGCAAAGGCAGTGCAGACCCAAGGTGTGCACATTGTGGGCTGGGCTGCGCTCCTGGGCCTCTAGCGTCAACTTCATCCAGCTGTCTGGCTGCAGGTTCTCCGAGGGTTAAATGCAACTTGGTCAGTGCTAGATAAAGCTGGTTTTACATGGACCTTATCATGTCAAACAGCACAATCTATGCTTAAACTTTTCAAAATTCATTTTAGCAGAGATCATGATTGATATTCTTTAACAATAATCATGCTTTTACTAGGGGTAGTTTTTTGAGGGCCATTTCACCTTGAATAATTGAAGCGCCAGTTTTCAGATCAGCCCTTGTTCAGCTTCCAATTAAGACGCTTAACAAAATCACAGCTCTGGAAATATTGGACTATGCCAAATTAGTCCCGCAAATTGATCTATTTATTGGCCATTCAATAAATCCTACTCATATCCCATGTATTTCACTAAATATTCTCTGTCATCTCTTGCCTACCCATTATTACTCTAAATTCCAATAACACATACCAAATGAATAAGAATTATATTTATCCTCTATTTTCAATTAATCTTTTATATCATCCCCATTAAAAGAGTGATTAGATTGGGTTTTGAAACGTGTAAATAACAATGCCCAGAGATGAGGCCAGGTTCACTTAAAAGGGAGGTGACCAGCCTGGGCAGGCAAAGGTGGCATCTATGCCCAGGGGAAGTTAGAGCCTCCTTTTGTATGGGGCCACTGGAGTGGGCACATTCCATAGCTTATTTGGAAAGCTAGGCTCTTTTTTCTAGAACTTCTTAGGGGGGTGGAGCTAGCCATATCCTTTGTGTTTTTCTCTTAGGAGGAGAGGAGGAAAAGGGGAAAGGGTTTGTGTCTGGCTGTGTTAGGCCTCCCAGCAGGTTTTACATATTTCTTATAAACCTTATAACAATACAGCAAAATGTGTTCAAATATGGAAAATATCTTAAATTGTTTTAAGGTATTTATTTTATTTAATAATATACATATCTTTGATTATTTTTAATTAAAAAAGGCTTCCTTTGCTAGTCTGGCCAAAAGAGACTAATAGATCTAATAAAAGGGAATCTATCTCTGATTCTTTTACTTGATATTTGGAAAAACTTCTGTAGACCCCAATTCTACCTCATTTCACTGATATTTTAAGATTGAGGTGGGCTTAGTTTCTTCATAGATAGTCAAGTTAACCAGAGGATAAATGTACAGGCCTGTGAAGAACTTGATAGAGAAGATAAGCTCATGAAGCTACACCTTTGGGGGAGAGTTTTCACTATCCTGTTTCATGGATTTAAATCACTTCAACTCCAAATGTAAAGAATATCCAAAAAAGTGAAACAGTATGAAACTCACTTTAGAAAAATCTATTTTTTAGGTACAAATGATATTGTCACATCAGAATCACAAAAACTTGCTCCTTTCTCCAAAAAGTTCTTCCTAAATCAAATTTATAGAATCAGATTTCCATTATAGATGACACAATTTATACTACATATATTTTATAATCTTCTCGTGGGTAGAATCTTCTAACGAGTAATAAGTATGTAATAACTTAAAAAAAAAAAAACAATTATAAGCTTGTCTTAAAGAGAAACACTTCAGAATGTTCATGTGGCATCTGCAGAACCGCTGAGAACTTCAGTCTTTCAAAAGTAGGAATTGTTAACTGCTTTACACCCAAGCTCCCTCTTCTAAATTTGATGTCATATGGAAGACAGATAATTTTCTTTATGGTTTGAATTAGGGAAACAATTTGTAATGCATTGCATCTGGCCCTCTCAATAAAAAAGGACTAGAAAAATAGTTTGAATTCCATTGTAAATTAAACTAAAAATTCTGTTATTCCAGATGTTTTTCTCTTGACTGAGGATTGTTTTCTGGGAAAGAACACTCATTTATAAAGTGTAAATCTTTAGGTTTTTGGTGTTGTTATTTTATTTTCCTTACATTCAGAATGAAAATACAAAGTCTTACAAGTAGTATATTATGTGGAAAAGACCAGAACTAATTGATTGAGGTGTCTAATTTCAATCACAGATTCATTACTTTGGGTCTAAAAGCCTCTTTATTCCTCTGGAGTCTTCTGTTAAAACACGAACATTCTGTGAGATAAAATCATAGGCAGAAACTAACAGTGAGGGGTAGGAGGTGGATTGCTTGACATCTCATTAAGTTTAAGCTTCAAAGAGAATAAACTCTAGAAAAGAGATAGGGTCTAGAAAGGAGAGATGTAGCTTATGGAAAGGAGATATGGCTATGAAAAAGGGAATAGGCTGTAGAAAAGAAGTACAGCCTACCAAAAGGAGATGTGTGACAGAAAGGGGATGCAGGGAACAGAGAGTTTTGGTAACAACTAGGAATAGCCTGATAAGAGGAGGGTATAATTCAAAACTATTAAGAAATGAGTATACTTGTGATGGATGTGTTACTTAGTTCAATGTAAGCATTTCACATTGTATATTGAAGCAGTACCCTGAACCCCATGAATGCATCAATATACAAAGTTATGATTTAATAAAAAATAATTTAAAAAAAATAGCCAGGTGTTGTGGTGGGTGCCTATAGTCCTAGCTACTTGGGAGGCTGAGGCAAGAGAATCACTTCAGCCCAAGAGTTTGAGGTTGCTGTGAGCTGCGACGCCACAGCATTCTACCTAGAGAGACTCTGTCTCAAAAAAAAAATGTCTGAACATACATCTTTTGGGGGCAAGACACGATTGCAAGAGGAACTTTGCCTAAAAAATGCAATCAGTGTAGTCTGGTTTATTGTACCCTCAATGAATCCCCAACAATTAAAAAATATATATATATATAAATGTATCATATAATTAATGCAAATATATCATATAGTATATTACATAATGTATAATTAATACAATAAATATCAATTAAAAAAAAAGAAGAAAATGCCATGAAGGCTTTGTTAACCAGTTCGATAAAAATATTTCAAATTGTATATAAAACCAAAACATTGTACTCCATGATTGCATTAATGTACACAGTATGATTTAATTTAAAAAGGGGGGGCAGAGGGTGTCAGAGCTCAGAATACACTACCCCAGTTCAGAGAACTCTGAACTGAAGGAAATTTCGAGGCCCTCAAAAGCAAGAAGGCCATGCTAACTTTTCCCCACCTTTCTATCTGACAGTAGGCCATAAAGAAATTCTTTGACCTTCCTTGCCCCAAAGTAATCATAAGACCCTCATTCTAATGGATTCTGCCCTATACCCAGGAAGAAGGAAGGCCACACAGAAAGGCCAAGAGGAATCTGGACAGACAGGCCTTGCAGGGTTTCCCCCCTCAGTCCATTACTATTAGATCGTATCCATTTGTCCAATCACATTTCTACACGACTGTCTACTCTTCATTGAACCTAACTAAGCATAAAAGTCTTTGGGTCTTCATTTCTGAAGGCTTCATGTCACACAAAACAGTGATTAAATAAATTTGTTATGTTTTTCTCTTGTTAATATGCATTTTGTTATGTGAGGTCTGACAATTAAGTTTGTGAACTCATCCTAGAAAAAGTGCTAGATACCTCACTGGGGAATATGACCTTTGAAGTACTCCCCTTGGGAAGGTATGCACCAATGGAAGTGCCTAGTCCAAACGTCAAAGCACTTTCCCTAGGATGAGTCCATGAACTTGTCAGACCTTCACACACAGATGGTTCTGATGGCCATTCCAGCAAAAAAGGTCCAAAATTACTTTGGTGCATAGCTTCCCAAGGGGAATACTTTGAAGATGACCATGGTGATATTCAGCGATGAGGTATGTAGCACTCGTTCTAGGATGAGAGTTCAGAGAACTTAGTTGTTAGACCTCATGCAGTGTTAGCTGTGACCCTTATTATGTGTGAAGAAAGGTTTCACACTTTTCTGCCCCTATGAAGGGTTCTTAAATATGTGTGATTATTAGAACCACCTGGCGAGCTTAAGTGCACTAATTCTCTTGTTTTATTATTCAGAAAAAAGATAATAAAGCATTGTCTTTTCAACATTTTTTTAAACCATCCAAAACATTAGAGGATAGTCATTAAATCTACAAAGAAAATCTGTACAGAGAGGCACATTTTCATGAAAAGAAAAAGGAGAAATAGCCTTTCATTCTGATTCATGGTTCTATGCATATACAATAAAATGTAAGTTCTAAATACTTTCCATTCTATAAACTGAGATGAATTATCATCTAAGAGTCTTAACAGATGGATTTGAATAGTTATACCTATTTCTGGGCTTTGAGGAAGTATGATCTTTTTTTTATCATTCAAAAACATTTTAGAATATAGACATGTATAAGTATGATGAAAAGATATTGCTATTGTTAAAACAAGATGGCTATAGTACCTTAAGACCGTAATTATCCCTCCTTAAAACAATATTTTTGGCTTAGATTATTAAACAAGTCAATTTTTTAAAATTTTTGCCTCTATGACAAATATATAGTATGTATGTTTATTGTAACCTTTTCAATAGTAGTAGGTAATAACTTTCCTAATAAATTATATATTTCAGTTGCATGTCATATCATTTTATGGGAAAGTTTAAAGGCTTTTTTTCATTAAAAATTAAAAAATGCTTCTCCAGTTCTGGGTTATGTTAACTACTATTCAGTGATTTGACACTGAACTACAAGGAAAAATACAGAAATGACTAATGTCTGTTCTTTGTTTGTGTAATAATTTAGAACACCCCAGAATGGTGAGTCTCAAAGTCATGGTCTTCTTTATAGATGAGGGGTCTTCTGGATCAGAACTGTGACTATTTCCTCCAGTTTGTAAAACATAGATATCGTAAAACATCACTCTCTTAAAACTTCTCTTATTATTTACTGATACCTTTCTTTATGCCCATGACCTGATGACTTCACGATTTGAGAAGACTGATTTGGAACCAGTTTCTCAGCAGTGAACCAGCTAAACATGTGGATAAGTACATATCCAATTCTCTTTTTATGTGATTTGAAAGTACAGAATTCTCTTTTTATGGTGATTTGAAAGTACAGAAGAAATGTTTCAATAGCTCTTAGGAAGCCAACTTCATAGTAAAGTAGTAGTTGATGATGTATGATCATGTGATTTTAAGTCTTTTTAAGCAAAGATATAGATTCTGTAGGCAAAACTGCAAATAGAATAAGTTATTAAATGCTTACATCACATAACTGGCTTTACATGTGCCCAGTGTGGAAAGCACCAGTTTTACATATGGAGAAGGAGGAATTGTGACCTAGAATTGTTACCTACAAAATGCTTAGAACCCCAAGAAATTATGTTGTTCTTGCTAGGACACTAAACATGCAGAAACAACATACTACACTCTCTTTTTTACAGCGAGAAAAGGTTAAATGACTTATCTAAGAACATACCATTAGAAAGTATTCTAAAAGCAGAAAATAAAATTATGGCCTAAATTAGACCCCAGAAGTCTGAAATCTGAGTTTCCTCATCCAAAGTCCCTGACTATACTCCTGCTTAGCCTTAGGAGCATCATCACAAATGGTCTTCAAGTCAGAAGATCAATTCCATTGAAGTGGAGAGAAAAGCAAAAGGAATTAATTTACATAGCCCAGAAGCTCATCACCCCAGGACAGAGTCAGAGGAAAGAGATTGCTTAGTCTGTGAAGCAAGACAATATACTTAAAACTTAGTAGTGGTGAAATGGGGCAGGGGTGGGTTGCAAAGTGTAAGAAGAAAGACCTTGATACTTTATTTTGAGTTCCATGTTAACTTTTTAAGAGCTCGTGTGAAAGACTCCTGTGGGGAGAAAAAGATTTCTTTCCTCCGCCCTTGCTAGGTTCATGGCTGAGACTCCTATAACCAAAGATAGAAAAAGACACAATTTAATATAATTTTTAGTTGACATGGAAACCTTAAGAAATGAAGACTGAAAGAAGTAGGGAAAACTGTTTATTTTTATGCTTAGTTTTGAAGAAGCATGGGCAATCGTGTAGATGTCTGATAGGATAAAAGGAAGTCTGATCTGATGGTAACAAACTGAGAGGGGCTCGGCGCGGCACGTTTGTTTAGACTCTTCTTGTCTTTCATTCTTTCCTTCTGGGAATAGGAAGTACCTCCGTGAAATGAGAGTCATCTGGCCGTTACAGGAAGTCAGAGGATTCTTTCATGGTCTCCTTCAGGGAGGATGGTGGGAGAATCTCAGATTCTGCTTCTGCTGTTTTCTCAAAGGCCAGGATGCCATTTTTTGTCCTGAACTCTGTCACTCCAATTGTAGAGAGCCTCATTGTGCAGAGAAAACACCCCTACCTAACATTGTCATTAAGGCTTGAATGTGGAATTCCTGTGGAATCCAGGAGAAACAGAATATGAAGTAGAGAAGGCTCCTTCCACTCTCAGGGGATTAGGAGGGAGACTAAATGGAGACACACTAAAGCCTTTGTGGGTCTGCGTACATTGGAGAGCCTGGGGAAGACCCCTTTTCACAGTGCTCAGGCTCTAACCAAGCCAAGAGAAGAGACAAATCCACCAGCTAGCATTGCCCTGGAGATGCGAGAAACAGTTACCCTGCCTGAGGAAGGCACTCTTCTTACAGTGTGGTTTTGGAAGGCATAGGTCTCGCCCATGCCCCATATCTCCCTTAGGCTCAGTGTTGCCTCAGTCATGACAAGGGCTAGAGGCACAGCATTTCAAACAGGCTAAACAATATTATTTTAAAAGATCTTTAAATGATTTGACTAAACTATATTTTACCTCAAAATATAGAAGCTTCATTTTCTAACTAACAGGCCAGTAGGGGCTCAGTAAGAAAGCTGGATTATTTATTGACAAATTAAGAGATCTATGTAAATGGTGGTAGGAGTGCATTTTGGACTCCACTATACTAATATATTATAGAGAAATTATGCATTGAAAAGTACTCATAATAGATATGGATATTCATTCAAAATAATTGTTCCCAAAGTTGAATTCTAGACTTTTATTTGGGCCAAGGGCTCAAGCCTGGAAATGTTCAGAATTACCATAACTTTATATTCTACTAATACTCTCTAATGAAAAACAAAAAATTATAAAAGGGCTCAGAAAAAATGCTTCCTTTAGTAGTCTCTTCAATGGACATAATAACCATAAAAAGGGGGGAAATAAAAATGTTAGCCTGAGGTGCTAAAGGCGTGAATAGCTGGAGACTGTTTACCTAGGAAATTCCATTTCCTCACCTGTCCAGTGAATTGGGGAGAAGAGACTCAAACTTTCTCCCACCACCAAGTTAGGACAAGATAGAAGCAGTCAGCACTGTTAAATGTTCTGTGCTTATAAAATCGTAAACAGTTCCACTCTGGCACTCCGAAGGATGTTTGAGTTTATGCCACATTAGATCCACAGTCAAGTGTGTTCGGTAATTCAACACAACTATTTCATGACTTCTCTGGATCTGAAGTTGGATTATCTCATTTTCACAAAAACTTTAAATTCTGTAAATTGCCTTTTCTCCCCCAATGTCTGGAAGGTTCTCATTGTTAATATGTTAAATCTTTAATTGCCCACAGCTGGAAGTTTCCTTCGGTAATTATGAGATTCTTTTCTGCATTTATATTGTTGATCATTCTCTGTGAAACTGTAATCACTCTCACTTAACTCTTCTGGAGTACTTGAAAAATCACTGCTTTGGAGGCAGGAATAAGATCAGATTAGACACTTTTTCCTTTTGGCAGTGGAGTGGGCTCCTATTGTTAAAGTAGGCATGATTAAAATATTTAAAAATCATTCTCAATTGCTCTGGGGATCAAAATTTATTCTAGATTCAAGCCTGGAAGCTTTGATCTCAGTCTCAAAATCACTAATTTTTTCTACTTTTATGAAGAAAGAAGTTGCTTCATCCATTTTTAATTTTTAGAAACACAAAATGCTATATGTGTGCTGGAAAATTTCTAATCTTTTCCCACTTGTAAAGTAGTAAATCAGCAAGTTTTCTTTCAAGATAGATTTATGAATTTATTATTATTTTATCTATTCTTATTTCAACCTTTCTGAAATGAGTTTTTAAAATCATTTCTGAATCTGTCTTTGGCTTAGTTTAATGTGAAGCTTTAAAAAAGCTTCAATGAGAGCCATTGAGTTGAAAATGACAGCCCTCTACAGAGATGCACCACTTAGAATCAATATTCTTTGGGTTGAAAAGCATGATTGTAATTTACATTATCAATGTGCTCAACAAACATATTTTAATTTCCTCTTTCCAGAAAGGTGAAGTTTTTCTCTAGGGCAGTGATTTTCTGCTAGTGTGCCCTGGAGCAGTGGTATGCTGTGAGGGGTTCTTAGGTGTAAATTTTTAAAGATCATTTATTAAATTATTTTCAAAAGAAGTTCAAAGCACAGTAAGTATATTCTTATTTTTAACCTTTTTCTTTTGACCAACATAATTTAAGTGTGCCACAGAAATTTAACTAGTGCCCTTAGAAAAGGTTGAAAAACACTGCGATAGGGCACAGGACCTTAGCACAGGAGCAAAGACCCATGTTTTACATTCTAACTCTTCCACTTTAAATTTTGCAGTGGTTTCTTATGGGGGTGATTGCAAACAATTCAGTAAGTGCCCCATATAATTATTTCATATCAACATAGGATCTCTGGAGGTTTTCTTTAAAATTCCACCGTGTGATGTGGTCTCCAAGTTCGTTCTTTCTGTGCAAAGGACACGTTTCTCACGACCCATGTGTTGCTGGTTGATTCTCTGGACCCGAGTCAGGTTTATTATGTAGCTGTGTGAAATCAAGTGTTCATTAACCAGTCTGCACCCAGGAAAGACTTGCTGAGGGAAGCATAACTCTGGGAATCAAAGGGGATTGATGTATGTCCTTAACAAAGGCCCAGAAAAGTCTCTAGGCTTAGCTGGGGGGGAGGTAGAGTTATGGTAATATGGTAACTCTCACAGAGTTATGGTAATTAGGTAAGTCAGGAATGATAAGGGTCCCTATCTGTTGAGAAGCTACTGATCTTAGTGCTTTGCCTGGATCATCCTACTTCATTCTCACCATATCTGCTGGCAGCTGTGCTACTATTTATACTTGTGGAACCTGAGAAACAGGTTTTTAATAGTTCCTATGGGCAGCGAGTCACAAAGGCAACTGGTGCATCTGGGTATTGTAACTGAGAGACTGGCTTTTTAACTTCTTTGCAGATTCTCATATATTTATGATTTCAATGGCTAGATAATGCCAGTGGGTTTCAGGTCCTAAGATTGGTGTTGCCTGCAGTAACTACAGACTTAACTACTTTATTTTTGACTTTACCCTATACTACAGGTTTGCCATAGGAATTATTTTGTTCTTAATTCCTTATGACACATTAAAGGTATGCATTTGTATTACATGTCATTTCATTTAGACCATAAAATCACTCAGATCATGGTCCCTTTTTCTCTCATTCATTCATCCATCTGGCAAATATTTACTGAACTGGCACCAAATCCTAGGCCTTAGTATGCGTCTTTTATCTACTTTATACTAGCTGGTTTCCCAAAACAACTGGGGTTAAATAACTTCCAAGCACAAGAGGGAAATATCAGGAAAGGTGAGTCCTATATGCAGAAAAAGGGAAGGAAGGAGAAGAGGCAGGGTGTCAAAGGCTCCCTGGAGATGGAGGGGTGCTTACAGGACCTGGCCTGCTGGTTGACAACATTCTGTTTGGCCCAATTTTAGTTGGGCTCTTGACCCTTCTCCTAGGCCCATTGGTGTATAAATCCAGTGACAGTAGAAATCCTGCTAAGTTGGTTTAGCAAGAACCTCCCACCCCGATATCTAATCACGCTCTCTGTCTGATCAGGGTTTTCATCTTCCACCATCCCGCAGAGGATGTTGATCACCCTGACCTGTCTTCAGCAAGCATCTCTCTTATCCTAATGTTTCCGTTTAGTAGTTTTGCATGCTCTGGCCGCACCCTGCTCCTTGGCTATAAATTCCCACTTGCCCATGCTGTATTCATAGTAGAGCCCAACTCTGTCCCCCTACTATAAAAGCCTCTTGCAGGGATCCTTACACCCATAGTCATGATGCTGCTTTAATTCTTCCTGATCATGCTTTACGAGTGCCATTGAATGATTTTTTTCTTCAGCAGGTGGTAGGCAGATACACGGGCGCCTCTTGGTCTAATAAGGCCTGGTGCCGATTTTGATTAAAGTGATTTTCCTCTGCATCTCTCACTGCCTCTGGTCCAGTGATGAGCACATTATGGGTTCTTAATTCACATGCACTTAAAGAATTAATGACTCATGTAAATGCACATTGGAAATAGTAAATAAGAATGTAAATCAATCAGATAAACTGAAAATAAGTTCTCGTGGCTGCCCAAGAGAGAGTGTCTAGGTATACGGACAAACTCTTCTTCTGGGTCTGGGTACTCTGATAGGAAGCTGATAAGCCCTTGGCCTCTGGGTAGCATTCTCTTCTCCTTGGGAACCATAGCTATTAAACCCAAACATCTGATTGCCTGAATTCTCTATTTCACCCTGATACTGATATTAAACCCAACTCATTCAAGACATCAGGGGCACTAGCTCTATCTCAGTTATCACATTGTCGGTTTTAAGAGTTTCTGATAAATTGTTTTTGAGCCCATTTTGTAATTTCCTTGGTGTCAAAGTAGAGATCTGTTGAAGCATAAAATGTGCTTCACTCGATGGCCTAAAAAAAAATTATTATTTGAAAATATATTTCACTTAAAAAGAGACTTCAAGAAACAATTATGCATTTGGGCAGAGAGAGGGGGCATAAGTTTAATATAATTTCTAAAGTACCTAATGGATTTCAATTTATTTATAAAATGTGACCCAAACTTATATATTTGGAAAATTCTATTAATATGTACATATAAGTTGCATGTTGAAGTTCCTTATCTCCTGAGATGTTTAGTGCATAGAATGATTCTGCAAAGTAGCTGGAGGAAAGTTGACCAGTTGGCTGTGGAGCCCGACTGCTGATGTAGGTGTGACTTGTGAATTGTTTTGTCTCTGCCCAGCCATGGCTTCAAAAGACATATTCCCCATTCCTCAGTGAATTGGTGAACATGGACACCTGCCTGTAGACACCCAAGAGAGGAGATAAGCTTCCAATTATAGTTTCAGAGTTGTCGTGGGCAAGAGGAGAGATGTATACTAAATATTTTAAAATGCTATGAACAGTTCTTTCTGGGCATACCAAGGGCTAACCATCAGGGGAAACAAATGTGACAGATGCCCTCCAAGTTACCTTGCTGAGCAGATTTGTGGACCCATGCTGCTGTTTGATGTGGTTTCCAGCAGACCTTTCATTAAATCCATGCCTTGGGCTGACCCACAGTGCTATGGCCCATCTCAGTGCCCTTCTCTGCACAGGCAAATGGCCAGGACCACAGAAGGTTGTGCTGATGAACTGGGAGCCTCTGAGGGGCGAGGGTTGCACTGCCCCTGTCTTCACAGGCTCTGGCAGATGGGCCAGTCCCCTGCCTGGGAGAACCATTAGTGTGACCAGACGTGCCCTCAGAGAGCCTGGCCCTCTCAGAGCCACACAGAAATAACAACTAGTGACAAAGGCTGATTATGTCTCCAAAATTTGAGTGTATTTCAGATGGAAACAACTTAGAAAATGGTTGAACTGTGGTAGCCTCTGCTACGGTCCCTTGCCCGTTTCTCAACATTGGGTTTGCTCAGTCTGTCTGAGAGCGGCACAGGAAGATGGAATTTTATGGCTGCATTTACTCAACCTTTGCTGTGCAAAGTTATATGAGGGGCATATGGTTCATGCAGAACCAAAATTTAAGTAATGGTTGATTAGTGAAAAAATGAGCCCTGACTGGTAAGGAATTCCTCTCATGTAAATAAATCCTTGTGTTTGTAACTTGAGGGAATTCTTATTTTGCAATGCTAGAGGCAGTTCACAAGGTTTTACTAATCTGCATAACACACCTTCAGGGTTTATAGACAGCCAGCATTTTACTATTAAAGGCAGCAACATCTTGTTGTCATGTATTCTGGGGAAATCACTTTTATAAAGAGGCCATCAGCATTTCTGTAAGACAAGTTCTGGCCTCACTCAGCATCCCTGCTCACCTCTCACAGGGGAATTGGTTGCTGTTAGGATGATTATTTTAGCCCTTTGGAACACTCAATACAAGGTTCTATGCAACGCACAATAAGAACCAGGTTTTTCCCTTTTGCAGTTTTCCTATAAAAAGACAAATCACATTAAGAGAGGCATTAAAGAAAAAACAAAACTGGGCAAGTGAAGCCAACTCATTAGCATCTGTGCTCCTCATCCCCTGGGTTCAGATTTGGAACACACCAGTTTCTGCCACCTCTAGGTTGCTTTCTCGGCTCTCACTTTACCTGGGGTAAGGGTGTTGATCCTAAGGGAAGAGGGCATCTAATCCATGCTCTTGTAGAACCTTGGAAGGTTTGGGAAGAGAATAACTTCTGGAGAAGACTTGAGGTGGTGGTGACAGGGCAACTGAGTGTCCTTGCTGGTTCCATTGGTTATCCTGCTCTGTTCTTTCCTCCCTTTTTGCCTTCTCTTATTGAATTCCTCCTGCAAGCACCTTGTCTGGCCCTTGGGGGTTTGATTCTCTCCTGTTATAGATCTTTTTCAAAAAGCAGCCTCACTCCCTTGCTTGTTTCCTCCTTAGGGATAAAATAAAGCAAAGTTTTTAAAGGAACTTTAATTAAATTATAGATGGCCTACTACATGCAGGTGCCAGAGATTTAATAATGAATAAAACATGGTTCCTACCCTCAGGCTCACATGATGCTTTCTTTGTATATCTGACTTTACTTGGGAGATATATTGCATTGAACCATTCTGTTTTATTTCTTTTTTTGTTATAACCTGCAAACACACTAAGTCCAAATATTTTATTAAAATATATAATACATGGAAAAACACAGATGACAGTGCTAAAATTTATTGGCATATTTTGCCAAATGATCTACCTTTTGTTTGTTTTCCCTCATTGAAGGCTTCCTGTGTGGACCCTAACTTTTGATTTTCTTGTAACCTGCTGTGCCTTCCCCAACAGCAGCAAATCTCCTATCTCTACTTCTCAGCTCTGGAGGCCACTGTTTGACACTCGATGGAAGTCACCCCTAGAGAGGGTTGACCTCCTTCATGACAAACTAAGAGTCACATGTATTGCCTGGAAGTCTCAAAGAAACACCAAGATATGGTCTGTGAGAGTACCATTTTTTCTTAGATCTACACATTTTCCTTCTTTTGTATTTGAGGTTCTCTGTCTCCCTCCAAAATTCCCTCTCTGAAGCGGTCCTCTCACCAGGCAGAGGAAGGTGGATGGGATGTTTATTCTTCCCCTGTCCACATGGACCTAGCCTTCCACGGGGGAGGCCTTTTCCCTCCCATTTCATGCATTGTTCTAAAGTTTTCTAAATAGGAGAATATCTGCAGAAAGTGGAACTATCCATAGTATTCCAGGGATCACATTTCTCTACTATGGTTTCAGTCGTGAGAGTCGTGACAAAGCAGCCAAGCTTTTTACCTGCTCCTATTTGGGACCCAACCCGCTAAGTGGCTTTGAGCAAGTCAGGTAACTCCCAGTGCTTCAGCTTTATCACTCGTTCATTAATGGAGGGGGTAGGCTACAGTTAGAGACGACTATCACTCCCTTCCCGGTCAGCTGTAACACTCCATGGTCCTCGACAGCTTTCTCTCCCTGGTCTACATCAGTTTCTCCTGTCCCTGAACTTTTACTTTCTTACTTTTAACATGTGTGGTCTAAAATAGCAACATCACCCTCACTTGGGAGTTGTTAAAAATGTAAATTCTTGGGCCCCCCAGACCTACTGAATCAGAAACTCTGCAGCCGATTCATGCTTAACTTTGAGAACTATAGCCCTAAGGCTCTGGTGTACGGTGTAAGTATTAATATATGGGGGGCAGGAGCCATGTCAATACCTTTGTATCTTCTGTAGTTCAGAAAACATAATGAGTGCTAAAAAATCCCTATTAATTAAGTGTACAAGCTTGATACGGAGTAGAGTACTATCCTATGCTCTCACTAAATTTCAGCAGTTATTTCTACCAAGATCTATGTATGTACCACATGGTGAGAAAAAATAGTTCCTGTCTTGCTCACAGCCTGCCTCTTCTATCATTCCTTCTCTTTTAATTGTCCTAGTCCTTCTGCAAGAACTATTCTCTCATCTTGTAATTTGCTATTTTTGACATATTGTTTTAATGGTCAATGTCATTTTATGAATCTGGGGGACAAAGAGATTGAAGCTTTATTTAAATATATCATTATTTAGAGCTTTCCTCCAGCAAGGGGGGAAAGCAGTGCTTATTTTAGTATCCGAGGCCACGGTTTAAAGCCTGTTTACATGGCTAATTATTAAAGCATGGTAAACACACTTTTTAAAAGACATCAGGAAAAGTGCATTTTTTGTCTACCTTCTGTTTCTACTGGGCTACATTTCCAACAGATGGCAGGAGCATCTGGGAAGCAAGCCAGTTAGACACGCTGATGGGTCCTGTACTTACTTAGCAACTGCTCCTGGTCATTTCCATGAATCAGGAGAGCAGATGAGAGAGGCATTAGCTCTGAGCTTAAACATAAAACCTGAACGGTCCACTAGTGTTAAACCGGAAGTAAAAAGATCATGAATTTTATAGAACTGGGAAGCATGTTGGACTTCCTTGCATGGTGGAAGTGATATGTGGTGGGAAGAATTAACTTATGTGTGTGTTTTTAATCGCCAAAGGTTATCTCTTTCATTTAAAGGACCACAGCCAGCAGCAATTCAGCGCGTCATTCATTGCTGGCAACTACTTGGTTTACATGCTGTGTTGTTTTTATTCCCATTTCGCTGTTTTCTGAAGAAATACTCTAGAATCAATACGGACCTACATGTGACAGGAGAACATCAACTCACAATTAGTGTCTCATAAAACTATGAATGGCAATATGAGAGTGCAGTTAGCTTTATAGAGCATGCAAAATTTATTCATGAATAGATCTGCAAGGAACCTTGGGTAAATACTGCAAAGCAGTCACAAGATGCCGAATAACTTTGCAATTCTGATGACATTTGTTGGAGATGGTGCGACATAATGAAGGAATGTTAACATTTTGTGAAATGAGATGGAGGCAGCAGGATAAAAGGAGGAAAATACATTTTCTTTAAAAAGTAAAGTGTATTTGATTTAAAATAGAAAAGGGCAGTGGAGAGATGGCAATTCCAAAGCATAATTAAAAAAAGTATTATTCTCAGCTTTAAATACAAACCCCCCATAAGCAATGCTGAACATACGGCTGAAGTTATAAGTCAAATTGGGCAGCAGAATGGTTAGGAATAGCAAGACCATGTCACTTGAAATTAAGGTTCAGTGAAAAGCAAAAGCTTTTAGGGGCCCAGGTTTCTTCCTGTGCTCCTCTGAACATACCCTGTGTCTGGCCATTTTTCCCTCCATTTCTGCCCTTGGGCTGATGAGCTTCTCTACTGGGCTTTGAACAACTGCAAAACATCGTGACTTTTTATTTCTGTGCACCCATTTCCCAGTCCATCAGGTCTTAATAAGTGTTGAATATTCATTCCCTGACTGAAGGTATCCACTGGTGGCTTGAAACTAAGACCAGCTTTTTCTTTATAATCTGTTGGTTCCTTTTGCTTATCTCAGAACCCTTGTTCAGATTCTAACCTCCTGTTGGCCTAGATCTCTATAGCTTGGTTTTCTGATTCCTCATAGCTCATAAGTAGCACACGGAAGGAAGAATCTGTGGGGAGGTTCTGTTAACAAAAGGACAACTTCATGACGTTGGATGCAAAATCGCTTTATTTCCCTTCTTCCTGAAAAGACTCCTTAAAGCAGAGTCAAAGTGTACTTTCTCCTTATTTGAATATTTCTGTGGTTCTTTTGCAAAACATTCAGATCTACGTCATTCAGAAAAGGCAGCACAATAAATCCTGTTGATTATGAAAATAGGATGAGAGAATATTCTTGGTGTTATTTGGGGGGAATAGGGCAGCTGTACTCTGTCGTGTCCTAAATCCTTTCCACGACTTAGCAGGACTGCAATTCTGTAGTTAGTATTTTTTTCCTCATTGAAGGAAAGAAACTTGCAAATATAGTCATGTGCTACCATGTTGCACAAGGACAGACTGCACGTTGGGAGGGGTTGGGAGGGTGGTTCCGTGGATGATAATGGAGCTAAGAAATTACTATGGCTTAGTATTGTAACCATTGTAAAGTTGTAAAGAGCCAATGCATTACTCACTTTTGTGGTTTTGCTGGTGTAAACAAACCTACTGGGTTGTCAGTGATATAAGTAGTATGGAAAATACAATTATATACTGTACATAATGCTTCCTAATGATAATCAGCAACTATCTGGCCAGTAAACGTGTGTTTATTATACAATAATTTCTGCTGTTATTTTAGAGTGTACTCCTTCTACATATGAAAAGAAAGTTAACTGTAAAACAGCTTCAGGCAGCTCTTTTGAGAGGCATTCCAGATGGCATTATCATGACAGGAGATGACAGCTCCATGCATGTCACTGTTCCTGAAAACCTTCTAGTAGGACAAGATGTGAAAGGTGGAAAACAGCGCTATTGATGATCCTGACCCTGTAGGTCTCAGCTAATGTGTGCATTTATGTTTTAATTTGTAACAAAACATTTAGAAAAAAATTAGAGAAAAACTTACAGAAAAAGCATATAAATAAAATAATTTTTGCAGCTGTACAAGGTGTGTTTTAAATGTTATTACAAGTAAAAAGATAAAATTTAAAAGCTTATATATTAAACAATTAGAGTAAGCTAAAGCTACTTTATTAATGGAGAAAGAAAAATATACTTTCTTTTTTTTTTTAAATAAATTTAGTGAGGCCTAAGGGTACAGTGTTTTTAAGGCCGATATCAAGGCACAGTGATGCTCTAGACCAGCAGTTCTCAAACTGTGGGTCGTGACCCCTTTGTAACAATGAAAATACATCCTGCATATCAGATATTTATATTATGATTCATCACAGTTACAAAATTACAGTTATGAAGTAGCAATTAAAATAATTTTATGGTTGGGGGTCACCACACCATAAGGGACTATATTAAAGAGTCACAGCAGTCGGGAGCATTAGGAAGGGTGAGAACCACTGCTCTTGACCTTCACATTTGCTCACTATCCAGTCACTGGCTCAGGTGGAGCAACTTCCAGTCCTGTAAACTCTATTCATGGTGAATGACCTACACAAGTATACCATTGTTTATCTCTTATGCTGTATTTTTACTCTTCTTTTTTATATGTTTGGGTATGTTTAGATGCACAAATACTTACCATAATTACAATGGCCAACAGTGTTCACATAGCAGCATGCTGTGCAGACTGATAGCCTAGGTAATACGATACAGCCTAGGTGTGTAGTAGGCTGTACCACCTAGGTTTGCAGAAGGACACTATGATGTTGACACCATGACAAAGTCACCTAATGATGCATTTCTCAGAACATGTCCCTCTTGTTAAAGGACCTACTGCATCCATGGGAGAGGTAATGAATTACCCATTGCCAATACATTAGCATTAGCAGGAAGCACCATTAGACTATCTGATTACAGATTTATGTCACTACGTATCAGCTTACCAGGTCCTTAATCAGAAAGGGATAAAAGTAGGAGGTCTTTCACATAAGGGGAGACAAATTGTTACAGAAGAAAAAGGGAAGGCTGCTTAATAGTCATTGCTATTTGTCTAAGAGAATGCCTATAGTACCTGATAATGTCTCTTGTAGGCTCAGACAAGTGTCCCCCTTGGCAAAGAGACCAGAGATTTGGGTGTTGCATAGGTTAGCCAGCCCTCTTGAACATGCTGGGGTGTGTCTCCACTGTCTGAAAGCTGTTTACTAAATGCCAGAGACGCGAACATTATTCTTTCATTCTAAATGAGTGAATCAAGTGCCTTTTATAGGTATTTTGGAAAAGTGAAAGTGAACCCACTTTCAGTGACTAATATAAAGGCAGCTGAAAACTGAAACAGGTGAAAAGTGTTCTAAATCAATTTATTTTAAGTCAAATGGTTTCATTATTAGATTGGATGGGATATCTCTGAAGTTAAAGGGAAAAAAATATCCTGCGTATTTGCTGCCTTTGATGTGTGAAGTCCTGCTGGTTCTTTATGTTTTTTATCTTCTAGGTTTCATTATTCAGGGATAAATTTTATTTCTGAGCATTTATAACCCTACAGAGAGTTCCTAGGTAACTAGTCTCATCTACAAAGAAGCACACGTGCCGTTCACAGTTTCTCGCCCACGTCGAGGTCTGAGCTCTCCCCTTGTGTTGGCTGAGTTCTGGGCTCACCTCAGTTCCCACGTGAGTAGCGACTCACCACTTTACTGAAACGTATGGACCAGACAGCTCTCATGAGGGCTGCAGGTCCGACTGTGAAAAGCTCATCTGCTATGAGAATACTGGCCATGTCCATGACTGTTCTGTCGCCCATGCCCCCTACCTTGGAAATTTCAATATTGTTTCCAGCTGTATTCTTTCATCTTTACATATATTCACATTAATCTTATCAGCATTGCGGTTGGACACTAGAACATGTTTTTTGAGGCATCTCTTGAGAATGTCCTAGAATTTTAACTGTAGGATATATTCTAACAAAACAAAAATATCAGAATGAAATGTTCTAGGATAGAAAAGTCATTTTCTTTTCTTTTATTAATTTTTTTTATTAAATCATAGCTGTGTACATGAATGTGATCATGGGGCCATTTTCAAGCTAAGCCCAGCAACACAGGGACATCCAAATGCATTAAACTCAACAAAATAGAGGAAGTAAAGAAATTTGCAAGACCCTTTGTTGGTCTGGAATCATAGGATTTAACTTCTGATAACATTCTAGAGAGGGGAAATCTTGTCTCCTCTGGGGGCCACTTGCTTTTAGAAAGCACATGATTTTGTTTATGAGAACCACAGACTTTTAAATGTAAAAGGTCATTTAATTTTATTTGGCCCAACTTTCATTTTAGGAAAGCCTCTTGGTTTTGGGTCCCCCTGAACACCAAGCCTGCTCTACTAGAAGTTACAATTCTAGGAAGCACAGTGAGGGACATCAGGAAGGAGGTAGGAGGGTGTGTTGTTAAGCTGGGCTGCTGTTAAATGCAACTGATGGCAGAAATCCTCAGGAATCCATATAAACTGTGGCTCTTGACAGTCAATTTGGGTGAGAAATGGCCAAGAACATGTTTATTTTCAGGGTTAATTTCCTCTTTCTTTCTCTATTGTCTATTCCCCCCCCCCCCCCACTCCCATCTGCAAATCCTCTTGCTGGTTCACTTTGATTTCAACATTGTCTCATATCTATTCAACACTGTCTTCACCGTGGCCCCACCCCCGTTTAGAATTGCATTAGCCATCTTCTAACCAATTCCTTCTATTCACTTTCTTCCCAACTAAACCCATCTCACACCATGCTCAGGTTAATCTTATACTTATCTAAATATCTATGGTTTCTCATTGTCTGCTATGATATAGATAAGTTTACATTCCTTAGCTTGAGTGTGTCTGCTAAGATGCTTTAAAATGCAAAAATACAAAATCCAATTCTAAATGTATTGGGACTTATCATATCTCAGATATCAAGAAATTAATAGGTGAGCTTCTACTGTTGCTACTTAGCAGTTCTTTTCAGTCTTTGTTCCCTGTCTCTCCTTGGCTTCATCTTGTTGATGACAAAACAGTAGTAGAAATTTCAAGTATCATGTGCAGATCCAACATTGGAAAAAGGACCATTTCTTTCAAATGTTTAATAGAAAAGTGACATTGGCCAGTCACACAACCAACCCTCTCATTTAACTGGTTGTGAGTTTCTCCTAAACTAACTCCTAACAATGGGGGTGGGGGAAGAAGGATGCAGGAGCAGTACACTGAGCCTCAGATCTGAGGGTAGCATTAAATATTACTTGGTTATGCAGAAGAGGGCAGGCAAGCAAAATTATCTCTTCCTTGTACCTGAGGTCTGCCTGTTCAAATCAACTTTCAGCTTGATTCCCACTATTTCAATTGACCCACCTTGTGTGATAGCCATGTCCACCTACTTGCTGTGGTTAATCTTTCCTGCCTGTTTACCCTATAAAATATTCTTTCCTTATTGTGCCCTGCTTAAATCATTCCCATCCTCCAGGACAATCATCAGTGTAACCTTCTTAATAAATCTATGTCTCATCACTGAATGGAGAGTGATTTCTGTCACTTAACTACATTTTTCTGAATCCATACTATTTATCTATTATGTCAAATTGTGGTCATCTTAAAGGCAGAGTCTGAAATATATTTGTGTTTACATCTGTCCTGCCCCTGGCAGCACGCACCAGGCCTCATGCTTAATGTTTATTTTCTGAAAAAGGTAAATTAAATGTTAAAAAATTAGTCAGAAGAACCCTAGGGTTTTCAATTTGAGCAATTTCTTGATAGCAGAGAAGTTCTCTTTTCCCCAGCATCCGTGTTGTATAATTATACCACACTAGGTCTAACATCGTGGGAAGAATACTCTCGAAGAAACAAGTTTTCCACAACTGAAACAAAAGGTGGGGGAGTGTCCACATCTACTTGGTGAATATAATCTAGGATAAAAGAAAATTACCAATCTACAGTCATCTGTTGGAACCACTCTGATTTATCAGGTATTTTTTGGATTTAAATTTTATATATTCAAATCACTTTTCCCTATAACATAAACCTCATTAGCCCAGGGAGTACAGAAACATACAAACTTTTTAACAAGTGAATCTGTAAAGTGAGACTTTGAGATTGGGGTGTGGCTAGAAAGAGGTTAAACATTATCATGAAAAAAAGTTCTGGAGTTAGACATAGATGGGCTGGGCCAGTGTTAGAAATTGACACAGATTGTCAGCAAGAAAGGGGATTAATTCAAATCAAAGAGCATGGGTTCAAGCCTATAGCTGATTACAAAGGATACGAAATTTAATTCTGCTATACCCCTAACTTCTTTACAGCCATTATGAGCATGGAACATCTGTTTCTAGCTATAAATCTATCATGTCACTAGAAAAATCCAAAGAAGACACTACCAGATTATAAGTCAAAAATCTCCCAAATATGTACAGATAAAACACATACTGTAAAGAATGATGTTGCCTCCTTTTAATGCCACAGTATCATAGACTAATAAAGCATAATCACCTCTTTCATTTATTAGGACAACATTTCACTGTAAATTTTGCATTCCTCAAGGCAGATTTTTATGCTGGAGTTGAAATGGCATAAAGTAAAATTAGAAGGGGATCTTAAAGTATATCTGAAAGGCTCTCATTACTCTGTTTCATAGCAGTAAAATTCCTGTATTCAGGCAAATTTCAATAAGTTAGAGTAACTGAATATTGACCTTTTATCTCTGAGAAAATACAAGTAGATTTATTATCTAAATTTCACTGGGTGTATAATATAAATTAGGCAAGTTATATAATCTCTCAGCCTAATTTTCTTCATCTATAAATAAAGCATAATACTAATAGCTATGCTTTATGGTTGTTGAGAATATTAAAATGATTACTATAGACCTTTTTGTGGTGATGGAATAATTTTGCAATATTAGCCAGATGTAATTGTTGAGCGTGTGAAATGTGGCTAGTCTGACTGAGGAAGTGAATTTGCAATTTTATTTAATTTTAATTAATTTTAATTATATTTAAATAGGCATATGCGACTAGTGGTTGCCATATTGGTTTGCATTATTCTAGAACAATCCTTGGGATATAATAAATGACCAATGAATCTCGGATGTTTTCAACCTTTTTTTTAGGATGATTTTTAAACAGCTGAACAAAACATACCTAAAAAAATTGTTCACATCCTTTTTCCATTTTGTTGCATGCATGTGTATTTGTTTAGTGAATTTATTGCCTTTCTTACTAAAGAAAAAAATGTCTCCTAGAATATTTTTCCAGTTGTGGCTCAAAGGTTTACTCACCAGTAAAAGGGAAGGCAAAATAAAGCCATATTCAAACTTTTATAAAGTTAATAAACTTGCCAATATGAAAAAAAACTCAGTGCTGGAAAGATGTGAAAAAATGGGCACCAGATCCAATCCTGGTGTCTTCATGTTTTCCGTTTGATCTGCCTGGAATACTCTTCCTACAAATATCTGCATGTCTTTCTTTGATATTCCTTTGAGGTCTCTACTTTGATGCCACTTTGAATGAAAGAGGCCTTGACTGAGTATCTGCACCCTGACCATCCTATATAAAATCCCACTTTCCCATCATTTTCTGTATCTCTGCTCTTCATTCTCTACCCTTAACCTGTTCTATTTTCTTCACAATATAAGTCATTTCTTGATATGCTGTTTATTTAATTTTCTGTTTATTGTCTGCTTCTGTAACTAGTATAAAAATTCCTTGAAGACAAGGATTTTGTACAAAATATTTCTTCAGCAAAAAATGAAAAAATCATCAAACATTCGTCAGACTCTAGTATATTAACACAATGTAATGGTATAGAGTCAAATTAAGGTGTTAAACATTGTTAATGGTTTAAAGTTTGGGGTGATTAACTTTCAACCCTTTTCCTCCTTACCTGCCATACTTATTTATGCCTGTTCATTTCTCACTATGTATTGACTTTGGGAAAATTATAAAAATACACTTTTTTTTGTTTTATTTTTGAGACACGCCTCACTCTGTTGCCCTGGGTAGAGTACTATGATATCATAGCTCACAGTAACCTCAAACTCTTGGGCTCAAGACATCCTAATGCTACAGACTCCCGAGTAGCTGGGGCTACGGGTACCCACCACAATGCCTGGATTTTTTTTTTTATTTTTTGGAAGAGACAGATCTTGCTCTTGGTCAGGCTAGTCTTGAGCTCCTGAGCTCAAGGAATCCACCCACCTCAGGCTCCCAGAATGCTAGCATTAATGGCGTGAGCCACCATACCTGGCAAAAAATACATATTTATTATTAAAAGGTTAAGCAATATATAAAAAACATATACAATTGATCTTGTTATTTCCTGGTTTATGATTGTCCATTGGTTTTTCATTTTATGGAGTATTTCTATGGAACTTCTCATGCTATATGCTATGGACTTTCACTCTGACCTCATCTCCTAAAAGTCAGGACATTCCAGCCTTCTTGACCTCCTGGACTGTCTTTGACCATCCACACATTTCTGCCCAGGGCTTTTGGACTTCCTGGCTTGACTTTTGTTACCGAATATTTGCCTGGCTTACTCCCTCATTTCTTTCAGGTCTTTGTTGAAATATTTCCTCTTCTTCTGTCCCTTCTCCAGTAATTTTCCTTGATTTAGTTTTCTTCATAACTTTTGTTATTACATTGTATTAGCTAGGTTGCCTACATTGTCCCCTACAATAGAAAGCTTTATCTTCATTGTTCACATTTATGTTCCCACAATAAATATTTGCTGAATGAATTCAAAATCTGTTTGACACAGTAAGAAATATACAAGCTTGAACAATTAAGTTCATGAATTCATCATAGAAAAACTAGGTATACCTCATTGTTGAGCATCAATATGGTCATATTTGAAGTATTCCCCTGGGGAACCTATGCACCAATGCCAGTGAAGTCCACCCTTCAAAGCAATTTTGGAACTCTTTTTCTGGAACGGCCATCAGAGCTACAGTTCTGTGAGGTCTGACAATTAAGTTCTCAAACTCATCCTAGAAAAAGTGCAAACTTAATTGTTCTACCTCTTATGTTGGAAAGTACAGATACATTGTTATGGTAGGAGTATTAAAAGAGAGAATATAAGAATGTATTATAGTAGGATTTTTGTCAATAAAATTTACTTAATATGGTTTTTGAGTTTGGGTCATTGGAATACATCAAGGTGAAAAACAAAGACCATGCCTTATGAAATGTACAGTTGAACAAAATAAACAATAAGCATAATCATATGTTAAAAAATAACAAATGGAATAAAAAATGAACAACTAGATTAGTCAAAAGGGCACATGAGCAGTATGAAATAAGGTTGCTAGGATGGACTGCATGGAGAATAACAACTGAGTGCAATGTGAAAGGGCATGTTTGAGCCAAATTCCCCCATCTGAGTACAGGCCCTGCAGTTAACTACACAAACTCTGGCACCTCTGTGTCTAATTTTCTAGGCAGTCTGAAGAATTCAAGAAAAATTCCAGAGTCAGGACCTTTATTTTTAATCTTTAGCTAAGCTTCGTTCTCCCATAACCAATTAAATGTTCCCATATTAACCGTTACCTTATTTGTGCAAAGAATATTGGTAATTAAAGTGTGCAAGAGATAGTTCATTTGCTCGAGTATTTGCTCTTCATCACTACAAACCCACTCCCCTTTACTTCATGGATAAGATTGGTGCTGCCCTTGATTTTAAAAATGTGTCCATTGTTGCATTTTATATATGTGTAAGTGATCTTTTAAGGAATTTTCTGCCTAAGAATTCTTTAACTTATTTATTACTATTGAGCTTTTTCCTTATTTTCTAATTGAGTATCTTCTGGTATCAATGGAGACCAGACCTTTATTATTTGAACTATATCTACTTTGGAGAAGTAAAATATAAATTGAAAATGCAAATTAGCATTTAATACAACACAAATAGTATCCCAGATTTCCTTCCTAGATCTTTTTCACTAAAAGACTTCTAGGTTATCATACTTCTAATAATTACCAAATTCCTTTCAAACTCAAAAACTGTTTTATGAAGTATCCATGTCATCATACCTGCATGTTATTATCAATCCAATGTTAAATTCGTTATCCAAAAAATTGAGGTTACATGTTTACTATTTGATTTACCTATTATTAATTAATGTTTCTAACTTATTTTTCCCATAGGAACAAACAAAAAATGCCCAGTTCATAATAATTTCTCTTTGAAATGTTTGAGATTTCAGTTAGGTTTGTTGGAATTTACAAGACATACAATATAACAAAAAGTGTTGCAGCAAACCCAAAGGAAATTGCATCTAAAGGACTTTGTTAAGCTTGTTTATAACGAAGGCTCTTCAAATTGAATTGGTGTAGATACAGCAGATTATATTACTGATTTCTCTATAAGCAATGAAGTTGTATGAAGTACATATTCTTTAACTGGAAAAAAAAAAAGAAAGTATGCAAGGGAGTTGCTTAAACATGGCATTATGGAGCTAAACAAAAGAACAAGCAATTGATAATTTATAAATATGAGCCCAAGGAATTGCTTCCTAAAACTAAAATGAACACTCCCTCCCCCCCAGACAAACAAAGAAAAAGGCAGGCATCTGGATATGGCTTTGCAAATTGCTTTTTTCTTCCCATTTCCAAGATTCTGTTATTAAACTTGATTTCACATAATGGTAGGCTTTCTGAGGTTCTCTTTTTCCCTGTCTAATCTATCCAACTGGATAAAATCCAGAGAGTAAAGTACTTCTGAGGTTGAAGAAACCCACCCTGCCTGCTCTATGACTGATGTGTTCCACAAGTCTTTCCATTGATTAGATCAAGCTGCTTGTCTGTATGGGCTCTTTGACCATGAGATAAGTTTATTAGATTCATCTGTACAGTAGTATGTATGCATTTGAGAATGCAGTGAAACACTTTCAGAATAACTGAGAATGTCTTAGGACAAAACGGATAGTTCTCCCCCAAACCCAGCTCAGTGTTGACATGTAGAATCAACTTTGTGACTTGAATAAATTTAGTGCTTCATAAATTTATGTTATTTAAATAAAAAATAAATATAAAAGCTGTTATATTTGAGGATTTGAAGGCTGAGAGGATAACGGAATCAGGTGATTATGATTTTTGATCCCAAAGGCATGGAATGATTCGTAACTTCACTTTTCTCTTCTGTTACATCCTTGGCTATTATTAACATTTTTCCATTGTAGAGAAGATTTAAATATAGAATATTTTTAATACAGAAACATATTTTGAGGATTTCATTTAGCTAATTTTTTTGGATAGTAATCACAACTGGTAAACTCTTTGATGCCATATGGTGTACAATATATTTTCTTTTTACAAATAACATTATAGATATTTTATGTTTTAAATCCCTCTAATTTTCAATATGATGGCTGCTGCCCTTTGTAGAAAACTTCCCATGATCCTCCAATATTTGCTTTCCTCTTCTTACATAGTAACAGTTTTGCTGAGTACATCTCCACTCAGCTGAGGACTATGTTTCATATGAGGATCCTCCCTTGCAACTAGATGAGGCCATAAGCCCAAGTTATGGTCAGTAAAATATGAGTGGAAGAGCTTTTAGGTCATGGCTTTAAAAGGGTTAGACATACATCTTTCTGTTTTTGTATCTCTTAGTGTTGGCTGGGAGATGGTAAAACTGGAATTGCCTCCTTGGACCCAGAGGACAGCACTCAGAGTACTAACTGACAGAGCAGAGGAAGTTGCTTCCACAGGCAAATCATAGATTTGTGTTTCATTAATGACCCACTGGGCTTGGTAGTGCATTTCAATGTTTTGATGATGTCTTGGTCAAAAGGTGGATTTTTGAAGTGGTGTTTGGAGGCAGAAATTTCAGTGTCACATTTGTGATATGATTTACTTGTGGGTGGCCAGAACATTCGTGTACTGTCAAAAGACTAGACCATTTCTTCTTCATTTCTCTGTCAATACCTCTTTCCCAGTCCTAAAGTAGGTCACAGTCTTCCACACACATTTGTTTGATTTCCAAGTCTTCAGACTTCATGTCCTTGAATGTGTGTGGCTTTGCTGATTTAACAACCACCAAGGGTTTTAACTTCTCTCTGTTGAGCTAGCACAAAACAGAACGGTGAAACGTACTTTGGAAACTTCCACTCTTATACTTGTCCTCACTGATTAGCATCAAAGATGTCATTGTTTTTGAAGCCTCTGGCAAGTTGAGGAACTTGTAGATGAACTCTTCCACAAGTTTTACTGGAACTTCATTGGATTTACCACACAAGACTTTGTAGGAGATCTTATGTCCAAGTTTAAATTTCTCAAGTCAACCACCTGATGCTTGGAAATCTGCCACACTGAGTTCTTGTGTGAAATTTTTAGTAAGTACTTGGATCATTGTTAATTGCCCTCATTTGTTTAACCTGGCTTCCCTGACTTCATTGAGGAAGTTTTCCTTTTTCTCTGCTGTAGGTCTCCACTTTCCTTCCCATATCTCCCCCACGTACTCATGTTTGCATTCTTGGATGTTGCTAATGTGGTCTTACTAACACCAAATTGTTCTGCCATTTTTCTTTAGCTGCCACTCTCCAGAATGTGTAGAAAATGAACTTTTTCCTTCAATGTCAGTTCTCTGAGTTCTTTCTTTTGGGCCATCATGTCTTGATTAACTGTTAAATTTTTCAGTGATTGTAGGATGTTCCTACCTTTCAGATCAGTCTTTTACATTGAAAATAGCTTCTTCAACACATGATAAAAAATAGGATGTTAGCCTTAATCCAACATGTGGTAATAATAAAGCATGAAAAATAATGCATATTAAAGAAAAAATAATACAACTAAGGGGCAAAGTCCTTACCTTCTACCCCTTGGTATAGAGTGGACTCAACTGATCTCATTATAGAGAGTTAATGAAGCTTGAGTGGCACAGTACAGTGGTCAAGATACAACTTACAGAAATGGTCAATGTATAGAGGTCAGTCTTCTACTGAGTAGTGTTGTGCATGTCCAATCTATGAAAATTAGGTCATCTCAATAGAGGTGGCCCCCTGTAGAGGTTCTACTATAATTTCTTCTGAAAATGTTAACATTTCCTCTAAATCTTTGGCTTACCAATGACCAAAATTTTCTGTATGATATGTTATAGTGTATTAATAGTTTTCATTCTTCTAGCATTATTTGTTGAATACTCTGAAATGACTCTGTAATGCTAACTGTGTCATATACAAGTTTCCTTATATGTTTTTAATTTTTCTCCAAAAAATATACTATCCTGCTTATTAGTTTCATAAAATAAGACTCAGTATTTCTTACTTTTATTGTCAGGGGTGTTTTGGCCAGTCTGCAACTGTGTTCTTCTGCATTAATTTGAGGATCAGATTGTAAGGTTCAACAAAATAAGCCTGTTGGGGTTTAATTGGAATTGTGTAATATCAATAATTTAATTTAGGCAGAATTGACCAATTTAAGATATGCTGTTCATATAGACAGAATTTTTCTTTATTTATCTTTAATATTCCTCAATAAAGTTTTGTGAGTTTAAGTGTTCTCCCATTAATTATTATTTGCTTTCCTTTTCTTCTATCTTTTTCAAACAATTTTCATTATTCTGAGTATACTTATGTAGGACTTTTTCTCAGAAACATAACCCTTGGTAAAATAGTTTGGGGTAAGGGTATGTCTATGTAAAATTTAGAGAAATTATGCTGAAGTTGTCCTTTAAAAATTCTATGCCAGTTCACATTACCACCAACAGTATATTAGCATATCCATTGCCAAACGTGGTATAATAGTCACTATTACCTTACTTTTTATTTTCTTGATTTCTAATATAATTAAATGTATTTGTTTATAATTTTACTTTTTATAAGCGAATTTCTCTGGCCATTTCCTTGCTTCCTTGGCTTTGTTAACATATTTTTTAAAGTTATATTTTTTGTTTTAGAGATTTTCAATACATATAATAAATATTTCAACATAACCTGTTGCTGTTCTTTTAATTTTGATTGTAAGAATTCTATATAATGTACAAAATTTTCAAAGATATCAAACTTTTCATTCACTGTTTCTCATTTTGTGCCTTTGTTAAGAATATTTTTCTTTAACATGTCCTTTTAATCTTTGAGATATTTTATTTTAATAATTTTTTGCATTTAATTTGAATTATGTCTACAATTTATTTTTTGTGTATCATGTGAAAATTGGAATAATTTTAAAATATTTTTCTAACTATGTATCTGAATTTAGCGTAGCTATTTATTAAAAATGCATTCCTTTCCTAATGTTTTAAAATGAACATTTTATTTATATTTTATTATTACTTAATAGGCTTTTTTTGTAACAGCAATTTTAAGTTCACAGGAAAATTAAACAGAAGGTACAGAGATTTCTCATAAAACTTCTAAAATATATATATACTGAATTCCCATATCTACATGAGTCTATACCTAGACTAGTTTTGCTCCATCTATTTATTTTGCTATGCCATTTCCACATCATTTTAACCACTGTAGTTTCATAGTATAGTTTGATTTGACAGAGCAAATGCTATTCCTCAAATTCAGTATATTCTTTCTTTCTATCTTTTTTTCTTTGAGACAGTCTCAAGCTTTCATTCTGGGTAGAGTGCCGTGGTGTCGTAACTCACAACAACTTCCAACTTGGGCTCAAGCAATACTCTTGCCTCAGTTTTTCTATTTTTAGGATAGACAAGGTCTCTCTCTGGTGTAGGCTGGTCTCAAATTAGTGAACTCAAGTAATTCATCTGTCTCGGCCTCACAGAGTGCTAGGAATACAGGTGTGAGCCACCACGCCTGGTCTAATGTTTTCTTTTTCTTAAATATTTTCTTATCTTTATGAATGTAAGAGTCAAACTTTTAAGTTCCATAATTGTTCTTGATTATATTTGTATTAGAAATGAATGATATTGTATATTAATTTTGGAAGAATTGGCATTGATTTTTTAATGTTCAGGTTTCTCCAGAATTGTGAGAAATTAAATTTCTGTTCTTTATAAATTAATCAGTCTGTGATATTTTATTAGAACAGCACAAAACAGATTAAATCAGTGCTTCCACAATAAAAGATTTAGAGCAGTGGTCCTTGACATTTTTTTGTGCCAGGTCCCTGTTCCATGGAGGAGAATCTTTCCTGAGATAGGAAGTGGAGGACGAGGGGAGCTGACGAGAAGCAGAGCTCAGGCGATGATGTGAGCAATGGGGAGTGGCTGTAAATACCCATGAGGCTTCACTTCTTGCCCACTCTTTGGCTTCCTGGGCCTGGTTCCTAACACATCAAGGACTGATACTAGCCCACAGCCTGGAAGTTGGGAACCACAGATCAGAAGAAAAGGAGGAGAGTAAGAAGTTTGAAAGAATTAACTATTTAAATAGAAGAAAAACCAAAGATGTGTATTTTCCTGAAGCCAAGTGAACAAGTATATGAAGGAGGATAAATTAATATTTTGTATCAAATGCTACCAGTGGATCAAAGAGTAGGATGAAAACTGGAAATAGACCTTTGGAATTGGTAACTTGGTAAAACTGATGTCCTTAACAACAGGAATTTTGATGGAGTCATAATGATGGAAGAAAGTCTGTTTAGAATAAGATTAGGAATGGAAGGGAGAAAAAGTGAAAGAAGAGGAACTAAAGGAAGGCAAGTAGATAATCCCTTCAAATAGATTGACTGAAGTAGGAGTAAAGAAATGGTGATGGCTTATGGGTAAAGTGGGGTCATGAGAAGACTGTTTTTTGAAGCAACAAGAGACCATATGTGTACACTGATCAGAATGGTCAGATAGAATATTCTGAACAAGAAAGAAAAAGAAGAGGATTCACCTGAATGACATCTTTGATTATGTGATTAGATGAGCTCGAGAACACAGAGAGGACCTGGCTTAAGAGCATAGATGAATCATTTTGGGAACAAGTTAGAAGCCTAAGTTTCTGGGTATAGATGCTGGTAATAAAGAGATATGGTTGGCAGAGTCTGTAAAAGTTGTCTTCTGATTGTTTCAGTTTTATTTGTGAGCTAAAATATGATCATCACCTCAAGTATGAGGAAGAGAAATTGAAGTTTTGAGGAGCAATTATGAAATGGTCATTTAGGAGCAGGAGAGAGTTAATAGGCCCTGGAGTGTTTTATTTTTTTCTGAATGTTCTGAAGTTTGACCAATGTGTGTTTTGATGTGGGCCATTTTTTCCATCTTGCTAGGCACTCAGTAGGCTCTTTAAATCTGAAGACTCATTTTTTCCTTTAGCTCCAAGCAGGGAAAACACCATGAGCAAACATATGGAGCTTCACAAAGTAGACTCCTAATGAAAAATATGGTTGGAGGGGTAGATTTATGATCAGAAGAAGTATGGTCTTAGATTCTAGGTGAAGCTGGTGGGTTTATTGAGTAGACAATGAGGAAGTGTTAAACATTTTTAAGACAAAGGGTCATGTGTTTCTGGTATATTTAAGGCAGCAGTTTTCAACCTGTGGATCATGACCCACAGGAGCTGTATTAAAGGGCTGCAGCACTAGGAAGGTTGAGAACCATTGATCTAAGTAAACATACCTTGCCTTGCCCATAGTCCTGTAAGGGCAGTTGACTTTCCTAAATTAACGTCATGATGAGTACCTGCCAGCCAGGTGTACTGGCAAAAACATCCCTCACCTGTACCTCCTGCTGTCTTATAACTGCTCTAGACCTTGTCCGCATGACCCTTACCTTTCTTGCTTTTGATTCCTGCTTTTAGCTTCCTCATTTTGGGAACACATTCACACTTTTCTCTTTGAATTGCCAGCTCTGTGTTTTGTTCTCCGTTTTGCCTCTCCTTGATTACAATAGCCCTGCAACTCTGGGGGCCCTGTTCCTTCAGCATTTATCATGTTTGTGACTGTCTACTGATACCTTGTCTGCAGAACCTTATGGGATAACATGGATAAGATTCTTTGCCAGTGGTCTACAAGGAATTAAAGAGAAGGACTACAAGCCAGGAGCCTAGTCTCCACAGCTAGTTCAGGTGATGAATAAGAGGGTTCTAAACTAGGGCAGTGCAAGATTTGTTTTTTAACAGTTATGTTGTGACAGACATTACCAAAAAGGTGATAGTTCTCAGTTATGCTCTGAATGCTTTGCATGTAATTAAGAATAGAAACTGAATATGAGGGAATTGCTTATGAAATTAGAAATAACTGATGAGGTAATGAAGGTAGCACAAAGGGGCAGTCAGGTTCAAATTGTCCTCATTGTGTCTTTAGCAGGGTCTGGGACATTAGGCCCTGCTACGACTGCTCATCTGTTCAATACAATCACGTCAAAGATGTATAAACTGTGGAGGATACTTTTCCACTTTTCTTTCATTTTATTTTATTTTTTTAAAGATTTGATTTCCTCTTGTCTTCACAGGGGCAAGTCACAGATACATGGTCACAACAGACTCCAGTGCATCATGTTTAGAATGAAAACTGTATTTATCTCAGTAGTGAATGTTAGATGGATAGTCTGTGTCTCAGCTACCAGGCTCAGCTCAAATGGAATTTACTTAACAGGGAATTCATTGTAGAGATAATTTATTGTAGAGAAATTGTATCACAGAATTTGAGGTAGAGACACTAGGAATTTCTTCTTAGTCACCAAAGACTCTGGGGAACTTCATGTTCTCCATTCTCACACAAAAGTCACTTTGTGTGAACGCAGATAGTGACGAGATAAAGAAAGGCTTACTTTCACATTAAAATAATTACTGTTTGAAAAGATAACCTCTGCTTGTCTACACAAAGTTGAAATGCTTTTATGAGTGACTGAACTTGTGCTTCAGACTTTAGCATTTTGATACCTCATAACTCATTCATTAATTTCAGATGGAGGGTTATACCCAGGTATATATATTTAAAATAGAGAATTCCAACACAGACCTACATATTTCAGGCTTCTGTTCCAATTTTGAAGGGAAATGGGGGAATTACTGGAGCTGTATCCTGATCAAATTATTCAGATATTGCTTGATGATTCAATTTGTTTTGTATAGATAGGGCCTTTCGTGTTTGCACAAATAATTTATTTGTACATCACTCATTCCTCAGAAAGAGGAAACAATTTGATGACATGTGCCACCTGGAGAAATGTCTGGAAGGCAGATATTAACTCAATTTTAATTAGTTTCCATCCCTTTATTATCATTTCCTCCTTTAATCCAACCAAATACATCCAATAAGTTGGACACACACCAATTTTTCTAGATGATTTTATGACAATTCAAACCAAAAATGTCTGTTTTCTAGAAAAAACTCTGCAGCAATGGCCTCATGCATTTTCATTCAATTTATTCTTTGAATGTCAGGAAGAAAACTGACTGAGCAATCATGGCAGTGATATTTCAGTGGCTAAACTTGTTATTTTGGAAGCAGGATTATGATTTAAACAGAATGTGAGCACGCTGACCTCTAAATCCCAGTCCTGGAGTTCTAATATACTGGTCTTCTCACGGAAGTCTTTACAGTTTTATTAGGGTCCCCTGCCTGGCAAGAGGATGCTGTGTCTTGACCAGGCAATGGATTCCCAGGGTCTTCTGATACATAGACAATTTGTATTAATCAAATTAATATATGGCCTGTCACCCTAAAGGAAAATATTTTTCAGTATAAGTAATTATTACACCATGCTAAAAACAGGCGTCACAAAAAACTGTGATACAGAAAATATCCTGTAGAGGGTAGATACATCCTTATAAGACCCAAAACCCATTTAATGTGAGAGATAGCTAGAGATAGAAAGAAAAATAATAGGAGAAAAGGCACAGGTGAGTTGGTGACTCTCAGCCAGAGGATGTGACCAGTGCCCCGCTCTCAGCATCTCAGCAGGGCCTCGGAGACCTCTGATTTTTATTGGTATCTTGCCATATTCGCTTGACCATTGGCCTAGATGACTTAGAGATACATATGAATGGATGTGATGACAAAGAGAGAAAAAGCTAAGATAACTGATGTACACTGGACTGCCACTATGTGCCAGATAAATCACTGAGTGATTTTTATTTAATTTATTTAACTTTCTCTATAGCTCCATTATCAAACGAGGACTTCAAGAATACTTATTTGGACACTCAAAAAAAAATTTTCGTGAGAAATGCATTCTGTATTTATTTACTTTTGAAGGCAGTGGCTGGCATAGTTATTGTAAGTCTCAGAACTCATGAGATCATTTGGGAAGAGAAAAGCAGACATATAAATAAATGAGTTACTGCCTCTCCGAGTAAATGTCTGTAGGATGGCAGAGGGACATGACAGACTTTCTGTAGTCTATAAAAATTTAGCATTTGGCTTTATGAATTATTTTGTCCTGATTCTACTGTCCCACAGGTGCTCAACCATCCATGGAACTGCATGTTCTTTTAATTTTTCAAAAATTTACCTCAGTAAGATCAATTCAAAGCTTTAAGAACAAACTCCAGACTGTCAATATTACTTGTTGAAATAGTAATTTAAAATATCTTCAAGTATTTCTTCCTCAGTTGATTTTTTTTAAACACTCTCAAACTGACCTTTGCACCCAGTCTGAACTTATTTCTGGTACTAGGACAAATGTTATATTAAAAAGATGTTTAAATTGGCTATGGGCCATGTTCTATCTCATTGCCCTCATTTATAACAGTAATAACTTATAGAGTTGTGCTTGTATTCCTATGAAATGTTTGTTACAAACATTCCTTTAAAGGGAGATGGTGGTGTGTGCTATTGGGTGTCAGATGAGAAGGTGACTGTCAGTGGGCAGTCTCCTGCTTCCACTTCCACTTCTTGTGTCTGGCCATACACAGGACAAAACATCACAGCCTATCCCTGATGGTCATTCTTTTTTTTTTTTTTTTTTTTTTGCAGTTTTTTGCCAGGGCTGGGTTTGAACCCAGCAACTCCAGCATATGGGGCTGGCACCCTACTCCTTTGAGCCACAGGCGCTGCCCACTGATCGTCATTCTTTATCTTCTCAAAGCATTTTGTAGCCTTTGCACTAACAGGAAATGGTAGACCTCCAATTACACCTGTGATTCATTATTGTAAATGGTGAATTATCTAAGTTAAACTCTTTTTCACATGTGAGCCATAAATTTAGGAGACAGTGTCCCTAACAATACCTCAAGACATGATCCTGGATGATAATATTATACTATTGCTATACCTGCAGGATTGGAACTTTTGAACAGCTGGATTTGTTTGTACAGAATATTTCATGTTGTGTCTTTGAATCAAACACAATCCCCCAAAAGTTATTAAGAGCTTCACCTGTTCTTAATGCTGGGGATAGTTTGGAGCTAAAAGGATTTGCAGCTCTAATGTCTTTGCCAGATTTGAAAAAGCAATTTAGTGGTGCCTGGGACCCCTTTATGAATGTGAAGTTCCCCGCTGCTTTTGAGGAGCAGCCTGCTGCCCCTGAATCTTTGAACAATCACCAACGCAGACATGGCGGGAGGGGGTGGAACACACAGGAAGTGACAGTTGCACACAGGCCAAGATGGATGATTCTTTCCTCTCTCCTCTTATTCTTTGTGATTAAAAACAAATTTGTTAGGATGTCCAGAAAACTAATTACACCATCATGGGGAATATCCTGGGGGGGAAATCTTTTCTTTTCAGATCAAAAGGATGGCCAGGAGCTACTGTATTTAGTCCAGTCGTCTGCAGGAGATAGAGCCCTGGTGGGAGAGCTGCTCTGCTCCTCAGGAACATGTGCTCACGGAAAGTGGTGAGAAATTAGTCGTGTATTGTGGAGGAGTTACAGAGAGGGCAATGTGCAGTCCCTGGGTAAAGGGTCATCAGGTCAGGGTCATCAGTTCACTCCCGAAATGGGAGTGAACCAGGAAACCTGGATGCCCAGTGCGATCAAAACTGTGGCTTATCAGAGAGCAGTAGTAGGGGCCGGGTTTCTGTGCCAGCTCTGATCCCTGTTGGCTAAAGCTACTTTTCCTCTCATCGCCTCCTTTCCCTCACCTATAAAATGAGGGCTGGAACATTCCCTGACTGCAGTGTTATGAAGATGAAATATGTTAACTGTAAAGCACTGGAGAGGTTTTAGTTTTTATAGTGGAGACACCTAATCTCACTGTGGGTGTTTTCAACGAGCATCCTTTTTTTTAGAATTACAATGGGACACGCAGCTGATGGGCACATTGTTCTTAAGATGGAGCCCTTGACGCAAAAGTCCTCTCCGCGCAGTACTCCTGTTCCTCCATCAAGTGCCACCTACAATCAGTACCCAGTCAATTTTACTGACAACAGAGATATTAGATTCAAAGAATAGATGGTAAAATCATGGTAAAATCATTATCAAGGTTTCATCTTTGAAAATTAAGAATAATTAAAATTAAATCCTAAAATTATAAAAATCATATTTTTATATTATACGTGTGTGTGTGTCCTGAAAACACTGAGTCATAACACTGTCAAACATGAGTTTATAGGGGTCATCTGCTTCAGCATCCACAATTTACAGAGGAAGAAATAAAAACCAGAGCCAGCATAAAGATTTGGTTACGTGGTGTGCGACAGAGGCTGGTTGTAAATCAGAGATACCTGCTGCCCTTTCCCAAGATGTAGTGACTGCCAAAAATGACTGCATAGCAAGCTGCGTTTCCCTCTGTCTTAGCAAGGGGGGCCAGTTAGCCTCCCTAATGGAATGTGAGTAGGAGTGATGTCCCTCAGTTAAGAGAAGAGACAATCAGGTTAAGAAACAGATGTGCTTACACTTCCTTTCCTGTCTGTTTACTGGATGTCAATTTCATAGATAGCTTTGAAAGTCACATGCTGCAGGCAGAGCCCTGTCTGGGTTCCTGGATGAGGGGGTGAAGTTAGCCTTTTTCTCTCTCCATCCTGCCCTCTCTTTTCTGATGGTCCATCTTTCTGAACAAGACACTTCTTTTTTGCTAAGCTCGAGTTTACTTGTTAATGCCGGCTAGTTTTATCTTAACAATGTGGAACTAGATTCTACACTTTCTTTCCAGTAATTTACCTCTACAACAGGCTGCTGTTAGTTCCCTCCTTGTGTTTCAATTAACAACGAAAAATGCCCTTGACCCTGAGAGCCACATCTTACTTTCAAGCACAATTTTGGAGATAAGTACTTCCATAAGGGATAAATACTTCAAGGAAGAAATTAAGAAATGGAATTGATAGTATCTGGATAAACCATAAATTACACAGTCATCTCCTGAATAAATAGTAATGATTGGAACTCATGCTGTGGCTGCATCTTCTTTTAAAGGAACAAAATTTAGGGAAAATTTTCAGAAAGAATTATGTTATCTGTTACATTTGTTTAGCATGGTTGGTATTGCCATTTATTTTTATATTTATCTAGGAAGTGTGAGAAACAGGCAAAGCCAAAGGAAAATTTTAAAACAGCCTAACTGCTGAGCACATATTCTTATGGGCTTTGGAAACACATAGTCATGCAAGTATTTACTAGCTTTGCAACCATGGGAATATTGCACAACTGTTCTATGCCTCAGTTTCCTTATCTATAATATGAGATTGTGTGCTTCAGACTTTATAGGGTTGTTAGAAGGATTACAAGAAACAATGTATAAATTGCCCATCATAGAAACACAGTCAATAGATGCCCTATTGGGAAACAAAGTAGAGAACACACGATTTGTTGAATGATTTTTGGAAAGCCATTCCATATGCAAAAAAATAAGAATTACTAGAACAAGTACCTGAGGCTTTGAGAAACTTATCTATGTGTTATTATTTTTGTTCTTTGAAAATTAGAAAAATCAAGTGCTTCCCTTAGGCAATAATGTGGATAATACCATGAAGCATTGTTGGCCGTTAGCATGCTAGAATGTATAACTCAATCTTATGGATATTTTGTTACTTCTACCTCTCTCCACCATTTCCCATAGTAACTTAGATAAGTTTTGGGAAAATTCCTTTATAAACTATAGTGTTCTATTACAGATCCACCCATTTTCCCATTCAACGTATTTCTCAAATGTTGACTTAGTATTATACATTCAGTTAAGGGTATTATATATTCAGTTAAGGACAAGGGTAGTTCTTTGGTCTGGTCATGGAGTCTGCCATCACACAGCACCAAGGCTGGTGATGGATGACAGACAAGGACGCAAAGTTTTATAATCCACTGTGCTATGTTATGGGATTATGCATAGCTACACAGAACTTGAGGAGAGAGTGACAAATGATTTTATTATTGCTGAAACAGCTTTTTCTTCCTCTTTAGAGTAACTGATTCTAATTCTACATTTTCCTTCAATAAATTTCAAGGTATGGTTGAAGAGATTATTGTCTCTTTTAAACATTATTAGTGATCCTTACAGCAGGAAATGAAATCTGAGTTTTCTGAAAATCAAGATTAATTATCTAAGGTAAAAATATAAGTTTAGACTTTACTTGGGTCAATATTTGCCAAGTGTGCCTCTATTGCTTGGACATCATCATAAACATGCCCGTTTTTGAACTTCCTGTTAACAAACAGCTATTAGTGAAGCTTGAAATTTTCTCTTTTGGATTTGTCTACGGGTAATAAATAGATTCCATCAGTTGCAGTACAAAGGAGTTCATACGGGATACGGGAGCCCATAAGAATCTTCAAGAAGTTGTGTTTTCTAGGCTCTTCAGGGAACTGTTGAAATCCCTGCAGAGATTAACATGACTGGGTAGCATGCAAACTCTTGTTGAGACAACCGATTACTGCCAGGCAGAAGATACAGGCCTCAGACCAAACCCAGAGGGCAGCCAAAAAGGTTCGTGATGAAATTGAGTTGAAGACAGGGCAGGAAGGATTTTTCAAGGGTATGTTTTCTTCCCTGTTAACTGGTCTACTTGCTCCCTAGAGTATATGACTAACAGTGCTGGGATCATAGATATGTTTGGAGAATGATTTTTTAGCAATATAATTTTATGTTTTATTTTAATTTTTTTTATTATATAAATAACGTAATCTCATTGTGGAAAACATAAACTACAGATGAAAAAAGCAAGAACAAAAATTACCCAAATCCTCCCACCAGAGGCCTGCTTGCTTTTGCTATCCTTATATACACATATACATCATTCAGGTCGTGTTGTAATCCTCATTATTATGAGCACTGAGGAAAGATCGAAACTAGAAAATTATTGAAAATTATAATTCTGTCCCCAGTATAGTTGGTGTTCTGAGATACCATCAACATATATTTTGTCAAATGTGGCATTGAATAAACTTACGGGTGAGATTTATATATATTCATACATACAGAAATACATATATTTTCTTTATCAAGGACTCAGAAACATTGTAGTAGAGCAAAAGCAACATGGGTTTGAAAGCAGGTGGAAATGGTTCTAGTTTTAGTTTGTTCCCTTAGCAGTTGCATGACCTTGGCAATTTATATTGGTTAAACCGCATGGAACTGCCAACATCTGACCTTTATTGACTTGAAAAAATTGCGATTTCATATGCTTTGATCTAATTCCTAAACTCTTTGAGTATAACTTTCTCAATTATTAAGTGTAGGATGATACTTTCTAAAAGAGTTGATGTGGGAATTATATGGATATTTTTAATGTACCTGGCATATAGTGGATGTTCAACAAATATTAATTCCTTATCCTAAAATCTTCATTGGGAATACAGAATATGTGTGCTTAGGGGAAAAGTGAATCTGAGGCCTCAAAGAAGCAAATGCCAAGATGGAATTAAATGTGCAAGAAACTCTTCAAGGGAAATGTTCTGAGAGGCTAGGAGCCATCAGATCAGGATACAATTTCTGACCTTAAATGAAAGGGCGAGAAAGGGAAGAGAGGTTGGGTGGTGTCTTAGACCAGCATGCCATTCTAAGGACATTTGTTAAGGCTATCTGGACTCTCAGAGCCAAGGTTGCTCATCAGAGGAGTCTGTGTCTCCCTGGACTGTGTCTGCCCTGCCTTACTAAGTCTTTGGTTGGAAAAAGCCATGGCAAGTGCAGCCTCAGTACAGAGGAGGAAGGAGGAGAGCATGTGGGCCTCCCTATCAGAGACCAGAGAGACACCTTCTTATGATTATCCCTTTTACTATCAAACAGTGTAATGAATCAGTGTAATCAGTTCTCAATATTTTTAGGAAGACTAAAATTAAAATTTTGGGATTGTTAGCATTTAGAAAGTTTAGAGGTTGAGTTTTTCCAGCACCATTTACGCCTCCACCTGCATTAAATCTTGACTGACGTGGCCCTTCCTCTCAGTGATTCCCTGGGTCTTGTCTCTCTTCCCACCTGCCGTGTCTAAAGCTTTATAGATCCCTGAGAATGACAATGAGTTTGTGATGATCATTGACAAAACTGTCTCTTTGGAGGTTTGGTTCTTCCTGTTGAGATTATAAGAGGCCTGACATTAAATAATTGTCATTTTGTCTCTGAATAATAGAGTCCCAAAGAAAAATATAGAAGAGCTGATTGATGTAATACCCAGGGACTAGAATTAGCATGGCTCTCCAATAATTGCTGAACATATTACTGCCTGTAGTTATGCTAATGATATTGAAATTTTCTGAGTATTAATAAGCCATGAGATGGTTTGTGCCTCAAGATATAGCCACTAGGCTTTTTGTTGTTGTTGTTATTTTACATTGAGACACAGGAGGAACCTATAACAGTGTGATATAATGTTCTAGTTTAGGGACATTATGAAATACTATGCTGTCATTTTTTCCAGTTAACAAAAATCACATGCTAATGTCACCTAATCAGGGTAAGAGAAGATTCACAAATCTGTCATGCGTACACATTTTTCCAGCTCCTCTAGAGATTTAATACATTTCAGCAGTCATTGTAATTGTGTTAGAATTTATTCTTTGCAAAACCATCAGAGTCAATGAGCTAATATCAAAGTTTATATTAACAACTCAAAATAGTTCCAACCTTTAAATTGTTGACATGGAAACACATCTTTCTTTACCTTATCAGAACTCTGCACATGTGCCTATGTGGACTGGGCCCTGGATTAATCTGACATAGACTATTCGATCCTGCCTTCAAGTCAGAAAGAGTTCTGAAGAGAAACATTATTATTCATATATTCTGTATATCTACGGAAAACAATCGGCCTCATGGAGTCTCCATGTTGGCTGCTTTTTGGTGCCATTTTATCAAACTGGCCTGATTTTCACACAGTCTGGGTTTTTCTAACTTCGGCAGCACCGTAATTACAAAATGCTAACTTCGAAGCAGAGACAAAAGCCTATTTAGGCAACAACATTTTACTTTAGAGATGGATATATTTTGTTAATTTAGGATAAAGAATAAGAAAATAGGATGAGGGAAACACTATATTCTGAATAGCATACATTTTTAGAATATGTTAGAAAAAGGCGTTGAAGGAGTTTAGCTGCATCTCCTCAGAAACACAAGTGTCCTGAATCTCCATGGTCCACTGGGGCTTTATTTTAACCAATATTTCAGCCAATTATTTAGGAGGTGATGGATTTATTCACCTGGGCAGAAACTTGGTGCTGACAGCCTGATCCCAGTACCTTCTTACCTGCATTGCTTCACCAGGATTCTGTTTTTATACAAAACCACATAAGGGAAACAATCTGGTACAACTGTCTATTCAGAGTTCGGCCATCCCTCAGATGCCAGCGATGGAAGACGGTAGGATGCCTTCTTCAGGAGGAGAAGGGCAGATCAAGTGACGAGTAACCTATTTACATATATCAAAATTCATTTTTTGAGTTTTTTTTTTCCCTTCAATACCACACCTAGGTGAACATGAAATTAAAAACAGCGTGAAGGAAACTTCTGGCATATTTCAGTGAAAAATAACCTAATTAATACTGCCTCCTTTGTAGATTTTTCAGAAATTTTGAATATTAGACTCATGGTGATTCTACTCTAAGAACCTCATCTTTTGCAGAACAGAGTGCAATCTTCTTTCCCTGAATCCCTAAGATCGTCAGGGGATGAGGACGGTGGTGCCGATGATCCAAGTCAATGAGCAAAAGGAAAGAGAATGAATGATTTTACACAGGCCATGGGGGGGGGGGGGCGGGTGGTCTCACACAATCAATCTGAGTCTTAGAATAAAGGGTATCTCAGAGACTGCCAACAACATGATGGATCACTTTGGGTTTCAACATTGTCTAATAAGTAAAAGCTCCCTCCTCCGGGTTTTGTTAGCCTGCGGTTTCCTGGTCATTCATTCATTTGTTCCTCCAGGCGACCCTTGTTTGTTTTTTGCCATGTTTTAGGCACTGTGCTTGTTGTGGGGATACAATAACTGCTGCTTTATGGATTATAGATGCTAATGGGAAGGACATATTGAAGAGAATATTGAATCTCCCTGTCACCTCTAGCTATTTGCCAGGTTCATGTGACTTTGGTGCCTAATTCAGGGCTTGGCACAAGGAAACTGTATGTGATCTGGGACACACTTCGAGCACTGCAAGCTGTAGGCATTTTTCCTTTAATTTAGAACATGCAAAGATTATTTATTTAGATTCTTGCTAGCAGTAATAAGACAATCAATGTTATAGTAGTTGGCACAGATCACACTTCCCCCGTCATATTCCATCAGCTCCTGCACTTATCCACAGAGCCACTGGCTAATCCAGAATTTATTCCTCATAAGCCCTCCTGTGCAGGCCCAAAGAGTCAAATAAAGCCTTGCGCTCCCATCAGTGTTTTAGCAACTGGAACAAATCTGAGTTGTTATTGTCAACTCTGATAACAGCTCATCGACTTTAATTAATTGAATCAAGAATAAATCCCCACACAATTATCTTGATTCTAATGGCATTTATTAAATTTTGGTGAAAGGGCTTGAATTCCCCATCAGGAAACTTTTTCACTGAATCGGTGTGATTAACTTCATAGACTTCGGTCCTCTCTGTGGTCAATTTATCTTCATCATGAAAATTGTTGTTTTCCAACTAAAAGGTGATTGTCTGATTCATTTTGTGGACTAGAAGGAAAGAAATCAAAGTATTTGAATAATCAAATCACAAGTCATTATGAATGTGATGGTTAAGTTTAAACCCTTCTGATGATGATTGCTGCAAAGTAATGGCAATGAACATGATCTTGACTTGTACTATTAGAGATACAGGCCAAGAAAAGGGCATTTTCTCTAGCATAGCAGCGCTCCTTGAAAGGTCCCATTCCCTTGCCTAAGTCACCTCTATTTTTCAGATATACTTCAACTTTCATCCTATGTGACTTTAGTTCTGAGCCAGGGGGAGCAAACAGCATCAGAGTACAGTTGGGTCAAATTGGAATAAATACAAAAGAAAGAGGAATATTTTTAGTCCTTTAAATATTTCTAAGACCATCCACACATACCCAGGCAATAGGAAAATCTTTTTTTTTTTTTTTAGGGAGCCATCAAATGTTTTATTTTAATTATCATAATTGTTATCATATTTCTTTTTTTTTATTAAATCATAGCTGTGTACATTAATGTGATCATGGGGCACCATACACTAGTTTCATAGACCGTTTGACACATTTTCATCACTCTGGTTAACATAGAAAATCTTATATAAGCCCTTATGAGATGAATTAAGGTCTGAGCACAGCACAGGGGCCCTTTATACTTGAACAGCTTTTCTTCCATGCTCAGGGGCTCAGTCTCTTGACATCACATCATGGAGCATGTGAATTTCAGTGAGTGAAATTGAAATTTGGTGGTGGTGGGGGCAGGCCTAGCCTCCTAGATTGACAACATGACCTTGCTACAGATACTTCACCATCACTTAGTATCAACTTAAAGCAAACTGGGAAGTCAAAAAGGAATCAGGGCTTGCTAAATGAAATGGCTATTGGTCAAACACATGAGTGGAACATGAGAATGAATATTATGGTACTTGGGGGCCCAGATAGTTTGTTTAGCTATAGTGGAAGGTCACCAGATATTTTTATTTATTTATTCTTTTAGGACATAAGAGATTCAGATTTGTATGTGAATCGCACTTATTAAACATCAGTAATAATATTTTAAGGCACTATTGTGGCACAAATAAATAACATATGAAACGCCAGGTTGCAACTTTAGTTTAAGAATTTGGATATATTTATAATGTTAGTGGCTCCTGACTCTCTGTCTCTTAAGGACATACACTCATGAACCAAATATCTGGAGTTCAAGTTTTATCTGAAAGGCAGAAGCTCCTCTTTCCTTTGGCAAAGGGTAAGCCGGACAGCAGTGTCGAAAATTCACATTTCTACTTCTTCTGTCTTGGACTTCTGACAAGAAGTCATGCTTCCTAAGAGCTAAAGCTTCATCATATTTCTAAAATATAATTTAACCAGAAGACTTCTTAATGTCTGAAAATGCAGAGAACCAAAGGGTTCTACAATAAAACCAACAGAATCAGAGCTTAATAGATTGTAGATGATCAGACATAGCCAGTCTTCCGCTCAGATGCCATGGAAATCCTTACCCTTTCATGGTCTTAACAGTTTACAAAACCCTCCCATGTGGATCATATCATTAGCTTCTCATCTTGAAAGGAAAATATTATTATCTTTCTATTATAAATAAGTAAACTGAGGCTTACAAATGTGAATTGATCAAACATGTTTATATAGCCGATAAGCAATAGCTTAAGAGTTATCAAATCATCCAATCCTTTCCTGCACTGCCACATGTGTGGTCCAGTTTTATTTTGCTAACTCATGCTAGGGCCATGCTAAGGGAAACTATTCAGTGACATACTCTAATTTATAGGGTAATATTTCTCCTAGACAAATTACTGCTTTTCTTAACTGTTACCATATGTGTATACTGGCAGAGTATAAATTTAAAAATTGGTTTATAATCTTAATTAACTTTTGAATTAAAAATTAAATTATTGATAAAAAGCAAATTCATAAAGCAAATTGATAAAAAGCATATTTAAATGAAGCAATTGTCTGATTCCTTCTCTGAATGTATTTATGTTCCTTCATTCTCACAAGGTTTTTGTTTCTAATCCTTATCTTAAACATTATTATTGTTATTAAATTTTAAGTTTTCTTAATTTTGTGGAGGCAAAAAAAAAAAATGGAAACCTAGTTAACACATGTATATGTAAAAATAAAAAAAAAAAGCAAATTCAAATAATGGCCCTAACTTTATTAATATTGCACAGAATAATGATATTTAAATTATATTAACATGAATATTGATATATACATCATCATTGATTAGGGGGCCATTTCCTAGTTAACAAGTTAATATATCATTTGACAAAGAAGTGAGTAGATAATAAGAAATTTCCTTTTTTATTGATGCATAATGATTCTACAAATTTGGAGGGATATATGTGATGTTTTGATACCTGCATACAATGTAAAAAAAGTAAGTCAAAGTAATTGGGAGATCCATCACCTCAGACAATTATTATTTCTTATGTTGGGAACAACCCAAATCTTTTCTTCTAGTTATTTTGAAATATACAATAAATGATTATAAACTATAGTCACCTGGTTATTCTATTGAACGCTATAACTTATCCTTCAATTTAACTATATTTTTGTATCCATGAAGCACCTTTTCTTCCCTCACTCCCCTCGCTACCCTTCCTAGCCTCTGATAACCACCATTCTATCTCTAACATCTCTAACTCCATGGGAACAGCATTTTGTAGAATTCACATATAAGTTAAAACAGGTGCTATTTGTCTTTCTTTGCCTGGATTATTTCACTTAACACAATGTCCATCCATGCTGCTGAAAATATCAGGATTTCGTTCTTTTTTGTGGCTGAATAATATTCCACTGTATAAATATACTACATTTTCTTTATCCATTCATCCATTGATGGATAATTAGGGTGATTCCATATCTTGGCTATTGGAAATAAATACAGACATGAGAGTTCAGATATTTCTACAACCTGTAGATTTCTTTTGGATAAATACCCAGCAGTGGGATTGCTGGATCTTATGAAAGTTCTATTTTTAGTTTTTTTGAGGAAACTCTAGACTGTTTTCCATAATAGTTATATTAACTTACATTTTCACATCCTTGCCAGCACTTATCTTTTGTCTTTTTGATGTTAGTCGTTCTAACTGGGATAAGATGGTATTTCATTGTAGTTTTGATTTACATGTCCCTGGTGATTAGTGGTGATGAGCATTTTTTCATATGCCTATTCCACTTGTATGGCTTCTTTTGAGAAATGTCTATTCAGATCATTCGCCCATTTTTAAAAATTTGATTGTTTCTTTGCTGCTGAGTTCCTTATACAACTTTTAAGTTGCAAAGGCTAAGTAAGGGATTAGCAGTTTCCTGTAGTTGTTTCCAAACCTTTGTAGGACTGTAAATCACCAGGGCATCTTGTCAGAATGCAGATTCTCCAGAGTAGCTCTGGGTGGGGGCTGGGAATCTCCTTTCTGATGAGCCTCTGGCTGCTGCTACTTGCAGGACCATACTGGGACAGACAAAATGTCCTAATGCTCTGGGGTAGACTAGCTAGTAATTTACAAGCCAGACTTTTCCATATTCTATGAGAAAACCTACAATCTATTTTAAATAATTGGTTGAAAATGTAGTCCTTTCTAGAGTTTTCAATTTGTTTTATTGCTTGTTTTGTTGTAATAATGTGTGACTTCAATCAAAATGCATTTGAATCCCTTATGCTTGGTGTTATATGTCAAATCAGCTGATGGCTCATCTCACCATGTCAATGAGTGTCTTACGGAGCATGTAACTCACATCCTCTAATTTTATATACTCAAAACCTTTTGGTTGCTGTTGTCGCAATTCATTCCCAAACTCCATGCAACTGTCCCTTGTCCCAGCCCTTTCTCCCACAGTAAGCAAGTCCTTTGTGTGATGCATTTGGTTACCTGAAGACATTTATGGACTGTAATCCTGTTCCCTGCTGAGTCTCCCCTTTTGTAGGCCATAAAGATTTAGTCACCATCTCCTCTTATTCTTGATACTCCTAGCCCTTATTACATGTTTTCAATTCTTTTTGTATTTTTATAATGTTTCCCTGTTTCCTCCCTAAACTGGTGGTGAAAGGACTGGAGAGAAGGTTGTATGTAATTGAGAGACTGTGCTGACTTGGTCCTCTGCCAGCGTTTCCTAGGGAACTGAGACACAGTAGGAAATGGGGCAGTAATTGAGGGGATGGAGGCCTGTCCTCTTCTTGCAGCCCCATCCCTGGGTGCTGTTTACATTGATTGCCCATGTTCCCAGAAAGCAGAGTGTATTTTTTTGTACATAAAGACATTTATCTGGTCTTGCTTCTCCAAGTTCCTTTAGGATCTTAAAATTTCTTTCAGCCTATTTTGAATAATAATATAAGCAAATACAAGCTTTAATGTTGGCAGATAGTTGCGGATATATAAAGTAAAATCCAGTCCAAAATGTCACATGTATTAGGGATCAAGCAGAGACATAGAACCAATAGGAGGCATACACAAATATACGCATGTATTCCTATGTGGAAGGAGTTAGTCTTGTGAGGTTTTGGAGGCAGCAAGTCTGAAATCCATAGATCAGAAAGGATAGAATGGTTACTTACAGCTTAAAATAATAAGAGAGCATAGGAGTTGGCAATTACATTTCCTTGATTGAAGGAAAAAAAAAAAAAAAAAAAGAAAAGAAAGGATAGAATGAAGCTCTTTGGCATGAGCTGAACCTGTAGCCCACATGCAAAATGTCTTATTTTTCATGGAATACAAGAGATTTGTCACCCTTACAGGGATAGCAGATGTGGCCCTGGATCTGAGGGAAGCAAGGAGCTTGACTGAGACCTCAGCTAGAGATGAGATCCCAGAAGAGCTGCCCCTCTAGGGCAAGAAACATTTCTCAAACTAGTGAAGAAAAGGAACAAGAAAGTGTCAGGAAAAAGAAAAAAAGTAGAGGAAGAACATCTCCAATGAGAAATCAGAACTCCACATTTTTATTACACATAGACACAGAATTCAAATTACTGTACATTAATTATATAGTAAGAGAGGCTAAACTGAAACATTCGTGTCAAATCTGGTCCTACACTTATGGAATGTGGGAAATAGCAGAAGCAAATACAAACCCACCTCATAAGGACACTTTTGCCTCATGACCACATGGGGAATTTGGGAATCCCTAGGTGAGTGTGTGTGGGAAGTGCAGACAGCCTGAAGGTGAGGGGGGCATATGCACTCACTCATAAAGGAATACAGGGACTTTTACCCCAAGATATGGTACAATGAGTACTTTGAATTAAACACTCTTAGAGATCAGCAGACTCTGGAAGAGACTTTTCCCCTAACTACATAGAGGCAGGACTGACCTCCCAGAGACAACAAATGTCCTTGTTGCCCCACCTGTTAACTCGTCATCCATTATGGAAAAGAAAGAAGAATGTAACCACAGCTGGGCAGACTCCTCTACAAGATAAGGATTGTCTCTGTCTCCAAGGATCATTTAACCTCCAAAAAAAAAAAAAAAAAGAAAAAACTTATTTACCTGTTAAATTCTGTTCCTCCATTTAATGAGTCTTCCTGATAATCATTTATTGTCTCTCAAAAGAATGCTTCTCCAATCCAACCTGTTTTACCAGGAGCCAAGTCAGTCCCTACTCTTTCTGTAAACTAAAAAGGATTTAAAAGCTTCTGGGTTCCATTGAAATATGGGTCCATCACTCTGAGATTCTCCTGGTAAATAAATTTATAATCTCTTTCTCTTATTAATCTGCCTTATTTTAAGTTGTTTTTTTAATGAATCTTCAGTAGGCGAAGGGCTTTGGTCACTACACTCATGAACCATGTGAGGAAATTCACACCAGGAAAGAGAGACAGAACCGTTCCAAATACTTGAGATAAGCAATCAAACACTGTAAAACAGCAGTTCTCAACCTGTGGGTCGTGACCCCTTTTTAACAATGAAAATACATTGTGGCATTAGGAAGGTTGAGAACCACTGCAATAAGGCATTTACATGTGAATAAAGAGATAAAAGTAGGAATAGAGACCATAATAAAAGAGCTAGGTAGTATGGCAGATGGGGTTCATGTTTGTAAGAGATCTGAAAAGAATTCCCAAGAATAAAAAAAGAGACAGTAAAAATTTTAAAATGAGTGCATAAAAATGATTCTTGCTAAGATCTTTAATGTTCCAGTACTTTTCCCTTTCTGAGTGGGGTATCCACGATTACTTGCTCTTGTTTAATGTTCTAAATATTAAGCTTTTAAGTCTATCAAGCCCAGAAACCTCCAAATATTTAAATTCTGCTAATGATCAAAATATAGACATTTGAAAAGGCATTCTTAGGCAAACATTGGTTTTCCTCTGTCTGGATGTCCCCTGGTTCCCTGCTTCTCAGTGCCCAGAATGAGTACTGGTACAAGTCAAACTGATTACGGAGTGACCACAAACACAAAGTAGTCTCACGCAGTTCAAGACATAAAAAAATGAATAAAGGTAAAGAAGGAAGCTACATAAAGTGAAAATACGTTCCAGAAAGAGAGAGGAAGGGATCAGTCTCCACAACCAGAAAAAGACCCAGAAGTCTGAGCACTGACCATCACTTATATGCTCACTACTTTGCCCCGCCTTTCTCCTGGAGGGATTGGCTGTCTTTCCTGCCTTTGGGAGTGATTAATAGTTTGGGGCTATGTAACAGATTATATAACAGTTGTCCTTTTTAGGCATGCAGTCTTCCCCAGAATCCTTCAGGAAAGCTCCACCCATGCTATGCTAAATAGATGGTAATGAGCTCAGATTAATTAAAGGTCATTAGAAAATTGGTACTGTGTATGTTCCCACCAGGGAACAGTTCCTATCTGCAATTTGTTTCCTAGCTGTATTTCTGTTCCCAGTTTCCACCCTTAGCCATGTCCTTGCCACTTTCTGCCAGACGTAGCAGTTTCAAGGTAATTTTTCAAACCCTTAAAAAATTTACAAGTCAAGTACGTCTCTTTCTATTCAGTACTTCAGAGGTTTTATAAAGAACACATATACATCCTCTTGACTACTGATTACAAAACAAAGTGGTATTGATACCACTTTACCAATTTAAAAAGTTTTGGTACTTTATATTTGATTTATTTTGTTAATGTTTTATTCCTCATTTTATGCTTTCCTGGGATTATAGTAATCTTTCCTATCCTCCCAGAGGGATAAAAATCATCTCACACTAGAGAGGTTGCAGGTGCTGTGTCATTAAAATTTTTGGCAACATGACACTAAACCAGGATTTGTGACATGAGTTTTCTCTTAAGGTATGCGGTCACTTTCTCCATCTTTGGAATTTTTACAATTGTGTTTCTAACAATGTACTTCTTCTTTTGGCCAATTCTTGGTCACAAGTTGTTTGGCTTTGTTTTACAATATATCTTATAACAATGTTTTATTAAAGTCTTATAGAATTTTGTCTCCCAGGAGGAGAAATGTTGAGTCTATGCAGTGTCTCCTCTGGGATATTTTGACTAATCTATCATCTTTCTGTTTAGGTCTCTCTTTCTGTCAGGATATTACATGAGACTAGGTCCTTCCTCCTTTAGCAAATTTGCTATTTTCTTTTCTCTCTCTTTCTTTCTTTCTTTCTTTCTTTCTTTCTTTCTTTCTTTTAATTAAATCATAGCTGTGCACATTAATGCAATCATGGGGCGCCATACACTGGTTTTATATACAATTTGACATATTTTCATCACACTGGTTAACATAGCCTTCCTGGCATTTTCTTAGTTATTGTGTTAAGACATTTATATTCTACGTTTAGTAAGTTTCACATGTACCCTTGTAAGATGCACCATAGGTGTGGTCCCACCAATTACCCTCCCTCCACCCATCCTCCCGCCCCACCCCCCACCCCCAATTTGCTATTTTCTGTAACTACTTTTTCCCTCATACACATATGGAAAAAGAAGTATTTATATCCATTACAACATAAGTTATAATTATAAAAAATTGAATATCTATGGAGATAGTACTCTCTAGTACTTAAAAATAATAAAATTATGAAACATATCCTATTTTAGTTCTTCTTTTGTATTATACTTCCCTTTC
>CAUYPK010011503.1:0-23766 GCA_963574355.1 Loris lydekkerianus | reverse complement strand
TCCTCAGAAGCAGCATAACAAAATCCAAACTTGGCAAAGAGCCACAGTATACAAAATAATGATAAGAGGCAAAGAGCCGCATTCATTTTGGCCGGGAGCCGCATGCGGCTCGAGAGCCACGTGTTCGCCACCCCTGCTTTATAGTATTAAATCCTGATGGTGCAGGGTGACAAAATACCACAGAACCTGTCCCTGATTCCTTTGAATACGTGAGATTTATGAAGACTGTAAGACTGTTCCAAACTTTATGTCATTTGCCTTATAAGAGCCACTGAACATACAAGGACATTGAGGCTCAGGGAAAGGCTTGCATGACTCAGGGTATATTCCTCGTACATGTTAGCGGCAGGCGTCACATGCATGTCTTCCTTCACATGGTGAATGACACACTGTATTGTACCTGTGGGCCTTTTTTCTCAAAATGAAAAACTCACTGGCCACATAGAACATCTAGCTCTAAAACGGGACCTTTCTTAATGTTATTTAATCTGACTCTTCTTAAGAAGGGTGGCATTTAAATCACTAAAGCAAAATAGAGTTACTTCTAAATATAAATATACTTTTTAGCATCCACAATTATGTTTATAAACAAAACTTCTTCACTAGATATTACCACAGGGAATCTTTCTTTGTCTTTAAAACATGAAATCATTTGAAATTATTATGAGAATTACAACGTATTTTAAAAGTGAATTGCTTGCATGGAAGGGGTAGTGTTGAGAAATGTATAAAAGCAAAATATTATAACAAATTGATTTTTACACCCAAATTTCATTGCCCAGAGTAAAAATACCTGTGTGATAATGAGTAATGCTATAATCAAGACCCTCAGTTTTCTGTAGAGTACTTATTAAATGAAATTGAAGTGGGATTAAGTAAAAGTTAATATAGGTTGAGAGTCCCTGCTTTTTAAATTGGCTGTATTATTCATATGTCTGCAATGTTTATCCTATTGTGTTTTTGTTTAATTATACTTGACTTCTGAACCTTCTCAATAATTATTTATGGCATTGCGACCTGCTGACTAGATTAAAATAGCACATTGGGGAGACACTTGAAAACCACTCAGAAGCAGGATCTAACGCAATAAGTAGAATGTTTAGATTATGGTTACATTTAAACTCAAATACCCACCTATTAACTCAAATTAGCATCAGAACACTAGAAAAAAATTAGGGGAAGAAGAAAGTTATAGGAAAAATTATTTATGTTTGCATGGCAAAGGGAAATCTTTATCCTGTGTTCAAAAATAAAAGATGAATCAAGTTACCTACTTTATAAATATATTCTTTCATTACTAAAATGTGGTTAAAATATACTCATGTTCAGGTATAATAAAGGCCTATGGAAAATACTAGTTATAGAAAATAGCTACAAATATGACTTATTATGACAAAAATAAAGCAAAGCATGATAGGAATTTTGAAATCAGAAATATTAAGAAGTATTTCACTTACATTATGGATATGTAGTCATAGAGACTGAATAAAGATAATGAGCTTCGAAGTTCTCACTTCAATAGTAATGTGCTAAATGAGATTGCTTTGTGATTCATTTGTGGGTTTGTGCTATGAAAGACAGAGGATTTTTTAATACTCCCAAAGTGTGCATATGTGAATTTATTATACATATCTTCTGTAGGGGGTGCCCAAGACTGAATAATTTTCAGACTTTTTACTTAGCAAATGTACATGTGAGAAAACCCATATAAATTCCCAGACCATAGTGACCTTATTTTTTGGCACTTACATTTTTCTGCTTTTATTTATATGTGGAAGAAATCCTTATCTCAAGGAGACAAAAAGCAACTTGAGCATGAATGATCTTTTCTGCATAAGAATATCCTGCTGTGTGTACAGCAGTATTGAGGAACTGCTTGGCTAAGCAGTGAAAGCAGTTCTGGGGTCAGCAACCATATGGACCCAGAATATCTTGGCAAGGCATTTGTGTCATCCTTGGACTGATTGTTCAAAGAGGGATTGATTTGCCATCTTTTAGGTTTTAGTTACCCAGGATTACTCCAACCATCATAATCTTTCTCCATTTCTTCATTTACTAACCTCTCTCTTGCTCACTCACTCTTGACTCTTTAATTTTCCTCTCCTAGAGAGAGAGGCTGTGCCCCGAAATTTTGTCGTGGAATCTTTTCAAGCAGTTCATTACTGACTGACTCCAGCCTAACACAGCTAGAAGATTATGAATTACAGTTTTGACACTGTGATTTGAAGTGTGAACCAATACAAATATGCACTGTGCCTATTTTGTCATTGAGTTTTTGCTGTGCTCATTTGTAAGATTATTTGCTTTTGTATTCTGGACATCTCTCAATAAATGTTATGTATTGCTATAAATATTAAATCATTCCACCTAAGTACCCTAAAGTACTCCACAGGACCCAAACTTGAAAAAAATGAAAATGTTTCCTTTAGAAGATTGTTTAGGGCAGAAGGAAACTATGGCACTGGTAAAACAAAACAAAAGAAATATATATTAAATATCATCATTGGATATGGTTTTGAATGTATAATTTTGGAAAGAAAAAGAAACCTCTCACAGTTTCAGGCATTCAGTAAGCTAAACTCATGAAATCCACAAACTGAATCACTCTTCAAAGCAAAAATAGAATTAATATTAAGTGTGCCTCCGGATGCATCGTTTGAACCTCCAATAAAGAAGGAGCGTGCACCGAGTGAGATCTAGTGGTGTAACTGTGCTAACAAGAGAGCATCAGTCAGTGCCACACATTTGAAGTAGTTCCTTACTGTAGTTTCAGTAGAACTTTAGATCTTCTATTCTTATGAAACATTTAACACGCATAAATTGTGTGTGTGTGTGTGTGTGTGTGAACATCCATGTACCCTGTCCCACTAGGATGGTATTATCTGGTCACCTGTTTTTCCGTTCCTGATTTCATTAGTCTCATTCTCTCTCTGGAATTCCATATTTCTGATCTTTATCTTCATCAGGACCTTCATTGTCATTATAACTTTGCTATAATTGTTTGAAGTTGTAACAATTTGTCATTAGCATTTACATTCCTTTAATTTTATATATAAATGGTGTTGTTCAGTATTATGTCTCTGACATTCATCCATGCTGATTCTTCTAAAAATAGTTCTATTATAGTCACTGCATATGCCTTATTTTACATATGTATTTATGGATTTCATTTTAGATTTTTATTCTGTTATTACCATATATGCTCGAGTATATACGGTAATTGGTATTTAGATAGATATAAGATTTTTTTCTATAACAGAAAATATAAAGTAATGCAATGAACACACACACAATTTGCTGTGAGGGATTTCCTTTAGAGTGTGAGGAGGATCCTAAAATATATGCAACCTGAGTTCCACTTAATAATGATGCCAAACCACCCAGTTGATGGCGCCAATTTACACAGTCACTAGCCATGTGTGAGAAGTCTTGATGGCCCATATTCTCTTCAACATTTAAGATTACCAATCATTTTCATTTTTGCTTCTTGTGTATCTAAAATGGGTTCTCATTGTGGTTTTACTTTGTATTTCTCTAATTAATTATGAGTTTGAGAACCTCTTTAATTCTATTTGTTGGCAATTTGGGCTGCATCAATGAAATATTTGCTTATATTTTTGCACATCGAGTTGTTCGTCTTTCTGATTCAAAATGCTAAGACTTTTTGGTTATATATGTTACAAATACTCTCTGTGTGATTTGTCGTTGGACTCTATTCATATCTTTTAGTAAATACTTTTTTATTCTTTATGATTTGCTATATTTAATTAAACATTCTTTAATAGATTTGTTTTTCATATTTAAGTATTTAATAAGCTGTGATTGATTTTTATGCACAGTGTGCATAAATGAATATGGCTTCATTTTTGTTTCTTACGTAGAAAACCAATTTTCCAGTTGCAACCTATTATCTACCATTTCATCTGTGATCTGCTTCACCTTTGTCATATGAAGTTGGTATAAATTAAGCTTCATGTATATATTTGATTTCTTTCTGGGTTTTCTATTTTCTTTCTTTCTGTAGGTGGAGTGCCCTGGCGTCACAGCTCACAGCAACCTCAAATTCCTGGGCTTAAAAGATCCTCTTGGCTCAGCCTCCCAAGTAGCTGGGACTACAGGTGCCTGCCACAAAGCCTGGCTATTTTTTGCTTGCAGTTGTCATTGTTGTTTAGCTGGCTTGGGCCGAGATCAAACCTGCCAGCTTCAGTGTACGTGGCCGGCGCCCTACCACTGAGCTACAGGAGCCGAGCCTGAGTTTTTTATTTTCTTCATGTGTCCAATTGTCTATCTGTGCACAAATAGGACACTTTCTTAATTGTTTTAGCTTTATAGTAAACTGAGTTACCCATTTTAATCAGTCTCTCTACAATGCTTCTCTTCTTCGGAGAACTTTATATTTATCCTTTTGATGTTTCGCGTAATACTTAGAAGCTGCTTGCCAAAGTCCATGAAAACTCCTATTGGAATTTGATTGGAATTGCACGTGGATTAAATGAAGTATCTACAAAGGTATGATCTATGATTTATTTTATGTCCAGGAATGAAATACATCACTTTTCTAAACTTCTCAATAAAATTTATAACTTATATCAATAAAGATATATTGATTTTTAGTTATTATGAATATAAAGTTTTATTTACTCATATTTATAGGGTGCATGTGATGTTTTGACACAGACTAACAACATGTATTGATTAAATCAGGGTAATTGTGGTTACTTCAAACATTTATAATTTCTTTGTGTTAGGCACATTCCAATGCCACTATTATAGTTATTTTTAAAGTATACTCTAACTCTGCCGTCCCCAACCCAGGTATCAGTCCATGGCCTGTTAGGGGCCAGACCACTCAGACGGTGAGGGAGCAAACCTTCATCTGTACTTACAGCCACACCCTATTGCTCTCATCACTGCCTGAGCGCTGACCCCTGTCAGATCTCCCCGTCCCCAATTGTCCATGGAAAAATTGTCTTCCATGCGGAGCACAGTGGCTCATGCCTATAATCCTAGCACTCTGGGAGTTTGAGACCAGCCTGAGCAAGCACAAGACCCTGTCTCTACTAAAAATAAAAAACTGAGGCAAGAGGATCACTAGAGCCCATGACTTTGATGTTGCTGTGAGCTATGACACCACAGCATTCTACCAAGGATAATAAAGTGAGACATTATCTCAAAAAAATAAAAAATAATAATAATAATAATAAAATAAATAAATAAAAAGAAAGAAAGTAAAGAAAAATTTTCTTCCATGCAACCAGTCCCTGGTACCAAAAAATGTTGGGAACCACTGTCATAACTTATTGTTTAGTATAGTCACTTAGTTTTGCTAAAAAATACTGTTCATTCTAACTATAATTTTTGTACCCATTAACCATCCCCACTTTACTTCCCCCTTCCAACTACCCCTCCCAGCCTCTAGTGACCATATTCTACTCTCTGTCTCCATGAGATCAATATGTTACTATTTAGCACCCACATATGAGTATGAACATGGGAGATTTTTCTTTCTATTATTTCACATAACATGACATTCTCTAGTCCCATTCGTGTTGCTGCAAATGGCAGGATTTTGTTTCTTTTATGCCTATATAATATTCCACTTTGTGTATGTACCTATATGTACATGATTTCTTTATCTATTCACCCATTGATGGACACTTAGGCTGAATCCAAATCTTGGCTGCTGTGATATGAGAGTGCAGATAGCTTTTTAGTAAACTGATTTTCTTTCTTCTGGATCTACACCTGGCAGGGGAATTGCTGGCTCATATGGTACTTTTAGTTTTAGTTTTCTGAGGAACCTCCTTCACATTGTTCTCCATAGTGGTTGCACTAATTTACATCCCCACTAACAATGGATGAGGGTTCCCCTTTCTCCACATCCTTGCCAGCATTTGTTATGGCCTTTTTGATAAAAGCCATTTTAACTAAGTTTAGATGATATCTCATTGTAGTTTTAATTTGCGTTTCTCTGATGCTTAATGAGGTTGAGTTTTTTTCATACACCTGTTGGCCATTCTTATGTCTTCTTTTGAGAAATGTCTTTTCAGATATTTTTCCCATTTTAAATCTAATTATTTGGCGATTTTTTTTTCCCCCCATTGAGTTTGGGATCTTCTCATATATTCTAGCTTGTACTCCCTTGTCAGATGGATAATTTGAAAATATTTCCTACTTTGCTGATCATTTCCTTTGCTGTGCCAAAGGTGTATGGTTTGATGTGATCACATTCATCCAATTTTGCTTTGGTTGTCTGTGCTTCAGGGGTATTATTACTCGAGAAGTCCTTGCCACGACCTATGTCCTGGAGCATATTTCCGATATTTTCTTTTAGTACCTTCATAGTTTCAAGTCTTAGATTTAAGTCATTAATCTGTTTTGATTTGCTTTTGTGCATGCTGAGATATAAGGGTCTACTTTCATTCTTCTGCATATGGATATCCAGTTTTTCCAACACCATTTTATCACAAAAATCTTTCACAACTTTCATAGATACATTTGTAGTTCCCTTATATTTAGGATATTGTTGTAAGTGTACTATCTAACTATTGCATACTTAACTTTTCATTGTACTTCCCAAACCTGTAGTTCAATATTATACAGAAATAGTGGTAAATAGTGATTAAATGGTTAGATACAATTTCATCATTGATGAGGTTTGGAGGGAAAGCCTTGCAAATAAATGGAAGTGCTGGTTGTCTTAACAGTTATGCCTAAAACAAAAGCTCTCCTAGCAAATACATTTTCCACTGGCTTTCCATTCTATCTAAAATATCAGCATTTAGAGACCCTTTGGGGTTTAATTAAGATTAAATTATACTACAAAATATGGGAAATATAACTGTTTAAGCACCATGTTAGTGATTTGCACTTTAATGAAGATTAGATTATATCAGATGATAAAAGAATGAGGGCTAATTTTGATGTGGGAAAAATAAAAATACGCAGTAATAAAAAAATTCTCCATTGTGAGACATTGTGAAATACCCAGGTACCAATTTCCTCATTTTAGCCCCTTGATGACTCAGAGAATGTTTTTGTTCTATACATCTGATATTAGTAACTAACAGGTATTTTCAAGAGTTCTGTCCCAGGCAGCTCAGCCATGTACACTGCATGATCTGTCTTGAGGGGGCTTTCTTTGAGCAGTAGAAAAAAAATGTGTATTTGAGCTTTTCTTTGAAGAATGTGTCAACAAACTTCTGGGATTACTAGGGAAAAATACACAGTAAAGTACAGTGAAGTACCAAATGTGTCTGAACACAAGAGCTGGTGGCAGCCTGGCATTTCTCTCTCTCTATGCACACACACACACACACACACACACATATGCACACACACACATACATCTCCTTTTGGGTTCCAGTTACTATGCTGCACTTTCTCCCAGTAGCATTCTGTGCTATAGTTTATAATAATGACTTTTGTTTGTAATCCATTAAGCAACTGGAACAGAATTTATTGATTTGGTGGAATGTAGACGTGTGTGCATATAACACATCAACATGTTTAAATTATGCTTTGCATATGTGTTTAATACCTATGTGTTGTATATAAATATGAGCACTATACAAATAGCCGTAAGTTATTTTCAGGTTGAGATCTGGTGGTTAGTGGCTTCCTTTATCAGATAAAATACATGAGTAATGTTAAAGTAGTGAATTGGTTGAGGTCACAATGAATGGACGTTAGGGCACCTGAAGCTCCCATGTTTCTGTTCCACATGAGGAGCTATTGATGATGTAATTGAGAGTAAAGTGTGAATATTATTTTTCTGTGATACCAAATCCAACTGCCTTTCGAGGGGCAAAAAACTCTTAATGAGAAAAAAATGATTTCCTAAGAGATACTGAGTAGAAGTAGTAGATGCCTGTTTCACTGGTAATCATTCTTCTCCTCAGTCGTTCTAGCATGAAAGAGCATGGTCTCAGCGCAGCGAGACTAAACCAAACTTTCTAAGATGACTTGTGAGACAATAGCAGCCAGAAGAGTTCTCAGAGCTCCATACCACCTAGGGAATATTTATGAATATGAAAATATCCTTCAGCCTTCCTGCCAGCTCACCACAAAGCAGAATGAGAATGAAAGCCAGGTCACCTCAGAAATCCACCGCAAGCTGCCAGCCGCTCACAGCTTCACTCTGTGCCAGTGACTTTGGGGATGAAAAGAGGATGGAGGGAGCAAAGGGGGCAAGTGAGTTTCTAGCACTTGATTTTATTTTTTGTGCAATAAAGACAATAAATTGCATGGCAGGCCTTTTCAAAGAATAAAAAATATATAATGCAGGAAAAGCTCTGCTGCAGAATAAGTGAGTACCGTGAACATAGCATTTCACAATGCATTTGTTTCCACCACGAGTCGTGTCATTACTCCAGGGTGCACTGTGACTCCCAGAGGCATACAGCAGCAAAGTGAGAGCACATCACTCATGCTAACCAAGGGCGTAGCAGGAGAGCTAGGGTGCTTCACCCTATAGCATCTATTTGTTTAATCCTTCTGGCCCCATGGAATAATTTAGACTGTGATGTTAAATGATGGAGAAAAAATGAACCGGTTTTACTGTAGGAGTTTACATTCTACCAGTGTATGCATGTCATTTAACTGATCTGATCTTCTCAATCACCATTTAAGGTAGATATGATTCAGTTTTATTCACAAGCCAAAGTGTTTAGTCCCTGTCAACGGTAATCTGGTGTTATGGAGAATGAAAGGATTTGATACAAAAATACGAGTCTTCTGATTCCAAGATAAGTAGCCTTTCCACTGGGGGTTATTTATTTAGTGACTATAAAATTTAAGTTTTGGATCAAAGGTAGAAAAAGTATATCTGCTTTCAGTGTCATAGAAAGAAGTGTTGATAGTGAAATTGAAAAGCAACTTTGCAAATTTGTTTTCTATATAATACCCAATCCGTCCTAGAGCAGTAAGTGGATAGTGATTTAAATATTTGGCCAAACCTTATATGCAGAGCAAACGTCTTTCTAATTCTAGAAAGCTCACCACATTTATTTAGGACACAAGCTGGTAGGGTATTAAAAAATAGTCTGTCTTTCAGAGCCTAAAGTACAGGGTCCAGAATGAGGAATTCCATTTCTGTCTTCCTGACAGAATGTTTGCTGAAGTGGAAACACAGGATACATCTATCCTGCTAGATTCTTTGAGAGAAAATGTGGGCAATTTTGCAATCAAGGGCATTTTCCTGTCAGTGCCCCATACAGTCTGCTGATGAATGGATCTCTAATCACCAGCATTGTTCCATTTGGGCACAAGTCAGTGATTCTGGAAAATTTCATAAAGCTAAGTTTTCCTGTGTTATGCTTAGCATCATACGTAGCCAGGGGCCCAGAAAGAGGTTAAAAGTGTGCTAAAATTGTATAATAAGGATGATTTTAAACTGGTTACCCTTCAATAAAATGGCCTATATTTTGAATATTTCTAATGGCCTTGGCAAATGAAATTCACACTGGCCAGCTTTGATGGATCACATTGGCCACTGGAGATAGTTCTCAGAGGTTTGTGGGATTAGCTATGACCAATGAAACCAAAAGTTTATTGATAGTGCTAATAAAATTGAGTTGCTTTGTCTGACCTCCCTCCCACCCTATCTCCTTCCAAGCTTTTCTGTATCACAACTATTTATTGAGTGCTAACTACATAGTAGGCATCCTTATAGATATTAGAGATATAAACATCATTGAACACAACAGATAACATTCATACCCTCAAGGCACTTCTAATTCACATGAGACAAAAAAAGACACTTGACAAAATAAATACTTATTATTTTAGGTGAGTATGTCAGGCGTTAAGTGCTGTAAAGTATAAAGCAGGGAAAGGCATAGGAAGTGACAAAGAGGAGGGCGTTTTGTATCTGTGCGCAGGAAATATATGAACATGGACTTGAATGGATCAAGGGAGAGGCCAGGAAGCTACCTTGGAAATGAGTATTCCAAGAAGAGGGAACAGGACAAATGCCACCTAAGTTGCTTTGTGTGTTTGTTTTCAGTCGGGGTCTCTCTGAATCATTCTAACTGGTCTAGAACTCTTGGGCTCAACTCTTCTCACCTCAGCCTCTGCAATATCTGTTATGTTTTAAATGTGGATGAAGATGAAGGGGAAATACTTGGAAGCCTGAGGCAAGAGACTCACTTGTTCCCAACAGTTTGAAGTTGCTGTGAGCTATGATGCCCCAGGACTCTACTGAGGGCAACTAGGTGAGACTCTCTCTCTCTCTAAAAAAAAAAAAATATATATATATATATATAAAGGGGAAATTTTAGAAAATGAGGTTAGAGAGGCAGCTTAGGATCATGCAGGTTATGGAAAGATGTTGCAGTTTCTTCAAGTAAGATGGGAAGGAAGATTGGAAGAGAGGTCTTATGAAATGATCCATTTAGAAGGATGACTTTGACTGCTGTGTGGGGACTAGAATGCATAGAGCCATAGGGACATATCAAGAAGACCAGACTAATGGGTGAATTCTCATTTATCCACACTCGGGAGGGATTTCTTCACTAATGAGTGGAGAGCAGGTGTTCAGTCTCCAAACTCCTGCTGCCAGAAGAGCCAGGCGCCAAGCACTATCTTTTTTATCTTCTCTTCTTGAAGATCCATTTTTGAAATGCAAGAGAAGAGATGAGATTATAAGGCCTGTGCATAACTACAGCTGGAATGTAAACATTTCTTTTTCCTTTTCTTTTTTTTTTCGAGACAGATTCTCACTCACTCACCCTGGGTAGAATGCCATGGCATAGCTCACAGCAACCTCAAACTCTTGGGCTCAAGTGATCCTCTTGCGTAGGCCTTTTGAGTAGCTGGGAGAGAGATGCCTGCCACAGCAAACAGTTTTTCTGTTTTTAGTAGAGATGAGGTCTCCCTGGTGCTCATGGTCTCAAACTCCTGAGCTCAGGTGATTCATCCACATCAGCCTCTCAAAGTGCTGGGATAACAGGTGTGAGAGCCATTGCACTGGCTTTCAACATTTCTACATGTGTATCCAACAGCGTCTGTACCTTGACCTTCACTTCTGTCCTTAAGATTTCCTATATTATCCATGACACAAAGGATTAGAGTGTAAAAGCACAGTGGCCACAGAAGGTTGTAGCACAAAGCCAGAATGACATATTTAATGATCCAGATGTATGCCCAGGTGGAACACTGGAAAATGTGCTATGGGATATGAAGAAACTACTTAAAGATTTATTTAAAAAACATGACATCTCTTTTACTTCCTTACATCTCTACCAATTATTCAAATTATTAGTGTCTTTTGGGGCTACCAATGTTCTGACAGATAAGTAAAGAAAAGCCAAATTGTCCCCATTCTTAAGATATTTCCATTTATATGGATTTTGAAAATGATTTCCTTTTTGGATGTAACCATAGAAAGGAATTTTAAATAGAGCTATTTGAAACTATAAATTACAACATAATTTTAATTTCAAAACTGTATTTATCAAGTGCCAATTCATAGAACTGAGATCTTGTTTATAGTGTTAGAAAAAAATGACGTATTTTAAAGGGATGCTGTCTAATGTTTATCATTTTCTGTGTAATATTGTTTTCAAAAGAGATGTATGGATTTGTGATTTTTCTTGTGTATAAACAGTGTCAGTGAGGATCAAAGTGACCAGAATAGAGTCTAACATAAGAGAAGAATTTGCCAGCAAGGGCAAAATGTTTCAGCCACTGACATGTACGACCTTTCAGCTTAAATAAAATGCTTACTGATTAATAATGTTGATATTTATTTTCACTAAGTTAAAGTGTTTCTTTTCAGAAGGTATACTCACAAATGGTCATTTTAATAAATAAGATGTTATTCTGAGACTTTCATGGTAATTTAGTTTTTGACTTTGAATGTAGTGAAGGCACTTTACATTAGAGCTTTTTATAGCATAAAGAGTACATTTAAGAATTATAGACAAGCATCGTGGGATGTATTTATCAGAAGATATGGAAGGTGAAATTGATTATATAACATTACTACAATGTAAAAGAAATGAGAAAATGTTTTTTTACATAAAATATACATAATAAGAAAACAAGGATAGTTACACTTAAAAGGAGTTTTACATCCAAACTGTAGAATCCACAATTTTCTATCCACTAAAGAAGGGCTGTGCCAGGTGATGGTGCCCACCTGAGTTTTATGCTAAAAAATAACATGGATTTGGTGTCACTTTATCTTTTCAAAGATTCAGAAAACTTTGTATAGAAAATGGCTTGTGACATAAGTTATTAATTCTGAATTCTTATTAACTGGAGAGTCTTTGCCACCTCCCACAAGCCTAGATTAGTGTCCTTTCCTGTGTCCTATCATAGCATTCAGAACTTAGTAAGTATGGTAGCATTCATCCATTGTATGATAATTTTTTTGCTTATCTATCTTTTGCATTCAATCATAAGCCACTCAGTGGCGTAAACTGTAACTTGTTCACCTTTATATTCCAGCACTTATCACAATACCTATTAATAGGTTACATAAATATATTACTGACCTAGATTATTCTGCATATGACTTTGAAGTCCAGGGCACGGTTTCTTAGCCCACCGTTTTTTCCAGCTATGAATGAACTGAGCAGTTTTGTGCAGCTGTGTCTCTCCTGAGGTTTCCAACTCTATTTTTCTTCACCAGAGCTTCTCAGATATTGCAGTGGAGATATCTGAGGGGACATGCCTAACAAACACCTCTGTGCAGCCTAAAAGTGAAAGGTGTTAAATTTCCCAGAGGGCAGTTATTTACTCCTGGGGTACTAGAGTTAGTGGATAAATATCTTTATCTTTGGTTCCAAAGGTGAGTAAGTCTGCAGCTCATTTATTAGCTCTCCTGGTCCAGACGGGATGGTGCTTCAGTTGCTCACATGGAGACCAGCTGGAGAATGCACCCTAACGTTGCTGTTCCCCCCTTCTCTGTTTCGCTCTTACTGGTTTCCCACTTACTGCTGACTGAATTCCTTCCCCCAATAGGCAGTCTTTTCACACACCTCATTTTAGGTTCTTTTTCAGAGAGACTATTATGCTAAGACATCAAATAAAGAAATTGGGGAGTGTATATGTCATTTGTGTCTCAATTTTATTTTAAGCAAAATAACAGAAGAAGAAAATAGATTCAACAACAAGAAAATAATGTCATCTATCCTTGACCTTGGCAATGGAGATGATGGAGGAGAATTTGCAATACTCACCTAATGCTCCTTGGAAAAAACCTGCCTTAAATACTAAGCCATGAAGGAGGATGACTGAATGCTTTTTGGAACTAAGACATTAAGTATCTGAAGAATGGAAAAACAAGCACCAAGTGCGCTCACTAATAAACTGGAACAAACTAATGAGCAAACATAGAAGTAAAATTCAATGGAAACAAAGCAGGGGATAGAAGGTCAGAGTGAAAACCAACCTAACTGGTACCATGAACAGTATCTGGGTAATGATACCATGACTCGAGAGTTACAAAAGTGATCCATGTAATCAACAACGTTTGTACCCACATAACACCTTGAAACAAACAAAAAAAAACCTTGTTTACTCTTTTCATTTGTATGTCTGTGTAAGTAAATTGAGTTAAAAATTGTTCCTTTGTCTACAAAAACATGAAGAAAAAGTATTAATATTTGTCACATGATCCACAATTATGTTTTGAGGATCAGGTTAAAAATTTAAATGACTAATATTATGAATTTTTTCTTTACTGTTTCTACTTTTTTTGTTTTGTTTTTTATTTTTTTGAGACAGAGTCTCAAGCTGTCACCCTGGGTAGAGTGCCATGGCGTCATAGCTCACAGCAACCTCCAATTCTTGGGCTTAAGCGATTCTCTTGCCTCAGCCTTCCTAGCAGCCAGAACTACAGGTGCCTGCCACAATACCTGGCTATTTTTGGTGTTGTAGTCATCGTTGTTGTTTCGCAGGCCCAGGCTGGATTCAAACCAAGACTCTACATCCAATGTTAAGTGCATATTAATGACTTACCTTCAAAATCTTCACTTCTTCTTTTACTAAAAATTTTTATTTTATCTGGATTTGGGATTACGTGTAAGGTAGGGAATTGATGCAGTTGATATTTGCATAGCTTCATGGTATCTTCCTCAAATTATGTACATTAATTACTATGGTGATTTTAACATATGACCACCAATTTTAAAGTAAATCAGCTGTTTAGTTCATTCGTTTTTTCATTTATTCATTTATTCCATAAATAAGGATTAAGTGCTTAGTATGCTTCAGCATGATTTTATGTGCTGGCATAAAAAGTGAGAAAAAAAAGACAAGTTTCATGCCTCTTAGAGCTTGCTTCCTAGTGAGCAGAGAACAACAATGTACAAATAAACACATATTGCAGTCAATAAGTGCCAATGAAAAATAAAACAAAATAAGGGAGATGGATACAGAGCATTACCTCACAGGGGCCAAGTAGGGAAGGCTGAAGTGCTGATTCATGCCTGTCACCACTTTGGGAGGCTGAGGTGGGCAGATCACTTGAGTTTGAGACCAACTTGAGGAACATAGTGAGACCTCATTTCTGCCAAAACAACAGCAATAACAACCAAGAAGGAAATATTATTTGTATATGGTGGTACAAGCCTCTTGTCTCAGCTTCTTGGGTGGCTGAGACAGGAGGAGCACTTGAGGCAGCTGTTTGAGGAGCTATGATGATTCCACTGCACTCTAACCCAGGCTAAAGAGTGAGACCCTCAAAAAAAAAAAAGTTGGTTAGGCAGACCCACACTCTTCTGGTGACTTTTTAGCAGAGAAGAAAGTGGCCATGTGATTTTCTGGGCGAAGAGCATACTTGGTAGAGAATTGAGGCAGAAGCATTCTCAGCTGGAGCAATGAGTAGAGGGCATTTAGAGAAAGGGCCAGTTTGCGTGTGGCACTGAGTGCAGTGAGATGATTTGGGCGTTTATTTGGAGTGATTTAGGAAGGTTCTGAGCATACAGTGACATCCTCTGATTAGGCTTGAAAAGCATCTTTTTGACTATTAAGGATATATATATACACACACATATACATATACATACGTTACTTGGTCTTATGTCTGATCTTGCATTCTTTCCCATGGCTCCAATGACTATTCTTTTAGCTCAAGGTTTAATAATCTATGATATATAGTATTTTATTTTGTTTAGTAAGGTAAATATGCCTTCATTAGAATTTTCAAAAATTGTATTCTGCACTCTCATGCATTTCCCCAGGTAATATTTGGAAATACTTTTTTGTTATCTCAATAATATTATTAGGATTTTGTTTGGAATTGAATTAGATCTACAGATACATTTTAGAGGTCTCTCTTTACAATGCTAGGGCTTTCCAGGAAGACTATGCTACTTCCAAGCTTTTAAAGTATTTAGCTTTTTTTGAAAAGATGTATTCTTCACCTAGTTTCTCCATACTTATTATTAACTTTAACTATATATTTATATGTTTTGCTTCTGTGAAATAATATCTTTTTATTATATTTTATTATTTCTGGTATATAGAAAATCTCTTATATGTGCACATACAGACACGTGTATATGTGTGTATAGAAAGATATACAGATATTCATATCTGACCTCTCTATAACTTGCTTGTATATTCTAAAATTTTTAACTGGATTCTCTTTTATTTATAGAAACTCTTACCTTATTCCAAATATACTTATTTTTAAATCCTTCTTTCCAAAATTTGTACCTCTTATTTCCTATTCTATTATAGTGCATTAACTAGAATGTCAGAAGAATATTAATTACTTGTGATGATAATAAAAATCCTTTTATTGTGTCTGATCACTTATGTAAATTTCTCTGATAATGAGATAGCAAATTGGATTAATCTCACATGCTAACTTCAGTCAAATAGTTATGAGTGGTTTTTGGAAATTCTGCTATGAGAAAAAAAAAAATTCAGTACTAACAGCACTGTGCTCAATTAGCATTTCATGACCTGACTTGAAAGCAAATAGATTGTGACTAGCCTAGAATTTTATATAATGCTTAATATTAATAGACATGGTTTTTTTTTATCATGGAGTGTCAATACATATAGAAGTTTTTAACAAAATAAGTTCTGTCATATAGTCTCATATCATGATAGTCTCTTTGATACATTCAGGATCAAATTCTCATTTGTTTTTCTACTCGTATTAGGAGTTGGGGGAGTACGAAACTGAAGAAGTGGAAAGCTTCTGTGTGAAGCTACCAATTTAACCTGGCAGATTAGGTCCATCAAAGAACTAGGAAGTGAAAGCACATTGTTTTAAAATTCTTCCAAAAAAAAGAAAGTTTTGGGGCTAAAAGTTTAATGCTTCATCTTTATCAAACCAAATCAGCAATTCTGCCTCACAGACTGCAGCATTGCAGGGCAATAATTCATGCCACACAGAAACTAAACCATGGATATTTTGATTGCTGGTGCCCACCAGATCCGAAGCTCTGACCCTCAAAGAAAGGGTGGACAGTTTAACACACACATAACAATATACATTCTTACAGTTAGAATGCTCATACAACGAGATAAAACAAAATCCTGGATGTTTGGGCTCCAAAATACTAGCAGGGTCTTTTGTACTTAGGGAGAGGGTGAAACTCACCAATGGTAACTTTTAAGGCAAAATAACATCATTTCTGGATTCCTGGCAATGACTGCTCCATATTTATTTACTAAACAATTGAGCAACTTCTAAAGGAATGGTTTAGTGCATAAAAATTTGACTATTTCAGGGCAAATGATTCACATCAGGTCTGTAGAGGAAGTCAGTTAATTTTCTATTTTAAAATTTTATTTCCTATAACCAGTTGAATACATAAAATATGATAGTTCCATTTGGCAAAGGGATGTCAACAACAGCAATTGAATTGTTAGATTTTTTGACATATGGATTCAAGTCCACGAGAGCCTGGTTTAATCGGTATATGGTATATGGTTCAGCCTTGACATTCATGTTTTTTAAAGAGTTCTAGGTAATTCCAACCAAACCAGGGTTAAGAACTGCTGGTTGAGAACTCATTACTTCATCAGAAACAATACCACTCTTCTTGTCATTACTTAAGCCAATATGTAAATTAAGCAATCATTAAAGAGTTAGCAAGTATGTTAAAAATGACCTACCAAGAAATTAGTCACCCAGAAAAATATTATAAATTTTTTTTCCAGGATGGTTGCACTTAAAACAATAAAAATAAAGGATCCTCCAGTGCTGACCAAGCACACATTTGTGAGGTAGTGTAAACGATACGTAAAGGTTTTTATTCATAAGACTTTTATTCTTCAAATTTCATACTTTTAAATCTGCATGAATATTATATAGGAGTATCAATTATTAGCAGTTAAAATTATAAAGTAAAAAATTACTTATATCAGAAAATGAATTAACAAATATTTGAGTTCTTACTATGTCACACACTTTTTAGGCATCCAGGTTATGATAGTAACAACAAGACATAAATGAAAACCCCTTCCTGGTCTCTCTCATCTCTTCTCCTTCATGAGAGGAATACCCTTTCAACACTCTTTCTAAGTGATCTAAATGTTCTCTTTGTTTTTCTTAAGTTAAATCTCTTTGTTACCCCGATTAAAGGAAAAAATTTCTTCCTTAATGGTGTTTGCAGTTAAATGGCAGAGATGGAAAATAAACAAATAAATAAAATGATAGGCTTACTTTAGAATTATGACTTCTATTATATCAAGACATTCTTAATGCCATCCCATAGCACTAAAAAGCTGCATTTGCCTTTCTGTTTACTCTTTTATCCTATTATGCTCTTATTTAATTTATTTTCCTCTCTCCTCAACCCTACCCTTTCCTTACTCTCCTCTGTTGCCCTGTGTCCCACGGCCTTGTGAACACAGAAGCCATAGGAAGGGAGTGCCATGTTTCCATCATGGGTCTGCATCTAGAAACATAATTATATTGCCTTTCTTCCTGTTTTAAATGCGTTCGGAGTTCATTGTGTACCAAATATTATTTTCCTCCTCTTTCTCAGGGTTATCACTCTAGTGAAAATTTTCTCTTCTATTGTCTTATTTACATCAAAGTCTGAATGATGTGTGACCCACTGTTAACCTCATTGAAAGTCCCACATCTCAGGAAACCTTCTGTCCCACCAAAAAAGATGCACCTTCATCCTGCTGGGTGCCACATTCCTCTCCAGGCACCATCCTAGCAATTTGTTCTTTTTTACAGCAAATTTCATTGTCCTTTTAACATTCCCACTCTCCAATTTTCTTTGTTTCATTCTCTGCTGCACTGAGGCTTTCATCCCAACTATTTCACTGGAAAAGCTCTTACCAAAGTCTCCAATGACATATATGATGCTAAGCCCAGTGGTCAATTTTCATTCATGATCTTCTTTGATCTGTCAGTAACATTTAATATAGTTTGATCACTTTTCCTCTTGAAGCGCTTTCTTTTCTTGTCTTTTAGACAACTAATTTCTTGTGGTCTTCTCGTCATTTCTTCTCATTTACTTTTTATGTTTTCTGATTTTCCAGACTTGTACAACTGGAGTACCCTAAGACTCAGTCCACCACGGTCGTCTTCTGTTTATGACCAATAATCAAAACTAGCATGAATATTTAGGGAAATAATGGGACAATAAAGAGGTCTTAGAGAATGTTGAATGCTATATTTCAATTATTAGGACACATTTATAACTTATTATATGCCAATTACTGTGAAAGTTTTCAGAGATAGATTATATACAAAACAAACATGGCCAATCTAGCCTTCCAGTTATGCTAAAACTATTTTACATAAATAATGCCACTTTAACTATTTAAAAGACTATTATTCCTTTGGAAAATGCATGAAGCCTAACCTGGCTTTTTGAAAGACCCCAAATTATGCAAGTAATATATAGATCCATAGATGCATGGGTATAATTAAGGTGTGAAATCACTTGAGTGATGAAATAACATTTTTTTCTGCCTCAAGTTAAATAACTAATCAGAGTATAGCAATAGCACCAAGAATACCTTATTTGTTATGGGTGTTTACATTTTAAATCCTTTCATAAAGTCACTTTGACAGAAACTAGCATTTCAATCGTCATGGCTACTATCAGAGAAACTTCAACAGGTGAGACTTCTTATCCAACTTTGGCATGGTACTTATCTGAGCTATCTGTCATCATGCCACCATCGAAAACAAGCAAATGATGTAGATTTGTTTTTCAACATAAATTTCTTCACCCTTCCTGCTTTCCTCCATTTGAAAGCTGGCAAGCAAAACAAAAGCAAAACTATGTATTCAGTGTTTATTGCAACTTGGTGTGGCCATGTCTATAATAGTTATTTTTGGCTAATATGATGGGAGCATTTTGTGCTGTTCTTAAAGCTTGCTTTTTTTCTTTTTCCTTCCCCCCCACCCTCTAGAACAAATGCAATTCTTGGAGATGCAGAAGTTTGTGCTAAAGATGGAGAGCAATAAGCTAGAAGTATCTTATTTCCTCAGTGGCACTGCTGAGCATTATTTCTGCCAACCTACAGACTTTTTTGTTTTGTTATTTGCTTGATTTTTGATATAAGGTCTCATGATTTTCCCCAGGCTGGTCTCAAACTTCTGGCCTCTAGTGATTCTCCTGCCTCAGCCCTGAGTAGCTGGGACTATAGAACCTCAGTTCCCACAGCTCCCCCTTTCCCTGAGATAAAAACAAACAGACAAACAAAAAAACCTATTTGCTTACAACACATATATTGAAGTGCAGCCAGACAGGAATGCTTTTAGATACAATACTATTTATTTCATAGCCAATGTGATCATAGTAAAATAAATAAATCACTTATATTTATTTTCAGAATGGAACAGTTTTAAAAGAGCTCCTTGCTGAGTGTGTATTAAAGATAGAATTTCTAAAATATATGTACACAGAGAGAAAGAAATACTTAAAAAGCATAGAATCAATGCAACAAGAAATCTGGGAAAAGGCGCCTGTAATCCTAGTGTTCTGGGGGGCCGAGATAAATGGAGTGCTTCAAGCTCATGAGTTCAAGACCAGCCTGAGAAAAAAGCAAGAACTCTATCTCTACTAAAAATAGAAAAACTGAGGCAAAGAGGATCACTTGAACCCAAGAGTTGGAGGTTGCTATGAGTGATGACACATGGCACTCTAACTAGGGCAACAGCTTGATACTCTGTCTCAAAAAAAAAAAAAAAGAAAAAAAAGAAAAAAAAATATCCAGGAAAACAAATACTTAGGTTTTTTGTTTTGTTTTGTTTTGTTTTTTTCTGAGACAGAATTTCACTATGCTGCCCTCTCTAGGGTGCAGTGGCATCACAGCTCACAGCAACCTCCCAGTTTAGAGCTTAAGAGATTCTCTTGCCTCAGCCTCCCAAGTAGTTGAGACTACAGGCACCTACCACAATGCATGGCTTTTTTTCTTTTTTTTCTTTTTTTTCTGTAGTTGTCATTGTTGTTTGGCAGGCCTGGCCTGGGTTTGAACCTGCCAGCTCTGGTGTATGTGGCAGGCACCCTAGCCACTGAGCTTCAGGAGCCAAGCTGGAATAGTTAAATTTTGACATAGAAAAGAGTGAGATGGAAGAGTGAGAGGAAATTTCTATTTAAATTATCTGCAAACTTTTATGGAACCTGAAGTGATGTTAAATTTCTAGGTGAATAAACTAGGTGATCCTTTAGAAAACCTAATAGAAATGTTTATAGAGGAGAAACCACATGGTGAATAGTACATAAAATACTAAAAACACTAAGGTAGAACACGATAATTCTAGTATAATATCATCTTTGTAAATCAGTTGTATACAATTTAATTCCAATTCTGATTTATTATCAGTCTGCAGTGATAGCAAAAACATGGAAGTTGTTCATTGGATGGGACCATTTTATTTGCAGTCATTCAAAGCCTTGTGTGTCCTCAGCCATGCGATGTCTCTGTGTATTTGTACCTGAAATGTGCAATGCACTTGGATTAGGTGTTTCCCTAAGAGACAGTAGAGTTTGATGGTTATGCCTTTGAAACTAGACAGGCTAGATTAGTATCCCCACTCTGTCACTTATTTGCTGTGTACTTATGGGTAGGTTTTTTTCACCAGACCAGATTGCTTAGGAGCAAAATGAGAATAACAACTTCCTCAAGTGATTATTCTTTGAAGATTAAATAAAATGTTGCATGCAGATTTTATTTAATGGTTTTACCTTTAGAAATGTAGTAAGTTCTTAATAAATATGTGCTATTGTTATGTAAATGATCCAAGTGAATGTTTTGCTATGTTTTCTTAGATTTGGTAAAAACAGGAAGTATGCTTTTGCAACATCTCAGATGAAATGAAGAAAAATCCCGCAGTACCAGATTAGTATGGGTACAGAAAATTACATGACTTTGTCATTGTATGAGATCCTTTCCAGAGTGTTGACATGTGGGACCATTTGGTCCAGAACAGGTAGGTGAGTTATCTTTTTGAAGTCTTTGGCAATGCTTAAGTGGCTGAGACAAGGCACCAGCAGGAATGTGTCTAGTCTAGTATTGGAGCCCGTGCAGGACCGGATCCATGATAAAAATGTGAGTTTACATAGAACGTTCTGGTTCACTCTGTTCAGAGATTTATCAGTGAGTAGGAATACAGAAACAGCAGTGAGTCAGCAAAACTAATCTCTCAGCCACCCTATATCATAATTTATTGCTGTTGTTTAACAATAGTGGAGAAGAAGAAAGAAAAACAATGGCTACTTCCTGTTCTGTCTTCACAGATACCATGCCCACAGGATTTCTTGCCATTCCCCCCCCACCTAAATTTTTTTTTTTCCTGGCCAAAAGTTCAACCTGAATTACAAAACCACGTCTGTATGATGTTGCTGCTTGGGAAGAAATTTTATGTATCTGAGAATCTGTAGTAATATCCCTTCTTCCTTTTACTAGTAATTTGTATTTTCTCTTCTTTTTTTTTCTTGATTCGTCTACCCAGAGCTAATATTCTTTGGTCTGAAACCTATTTTGTATAATATTAATATAGTAACCACAGTTTTCTTTTTATTAGTGCCAGCATAGTATATCTTGTTCCTTCCTTTTAAACATATTTGTGCCTTTATATTTATATCTCAAAAAAAAAGAGGTTTAATTATTTTCCCAATTGCTTTTCTGTGTCATTGCTTTCTACTCTAATATTTATTATTCACCTTCTTTTGCTTACTTTGAGTTCCATTTACTCTTCCTGTTTCCAGGGTTGAAGCTAAGGTCATTTAAATGAGAATTGTCTTCTTTTCTGTAAGTGTTTGTATGTAATTGTTTAATGCTATACATTTCCTGCTTCGGTTCCCCCCACACGAATTTTAGAATAGTGTATTTTCATTGTCATTTATTTAAATCATTGTCTGATTTCTCTTGTGATATCTTCTTTGTCCCATCAGTTACTCAGATGTCTAAGTGTGTTTAGTTTTCAAATACTTGAGGATTTCTAGAAAACATTCTGTTGCAGGTTTTTTTTTTTTCCAGTTTTATTCCTTGTGGTGACAAATCATACTTTGTCCAGCTTCAATTTCTTTAAACATATAAATATATATGTAATTTATATATATATATATATATATATTTATGGCCTAGAATATGATCCATAATATTAATTCTGTATGCACTTGAAAAGAATATCCATTCTTCTATTTCAATTTGGTTGTCCTATGACAAGACATAGGCATGTCTTAAAATTATTTTTAACACAAGTGTTGTTACAGAAGTTTTCACATATTCCTACTTAAATCAATTAAATTTTGAATTTTTGTGAGAGAAACTGTACCTTACACATTTTTGTTAATTCCAATAAAAGTAGTTGAACATTTTATGCCTAGCAGTACCTGGTATGTGGGTATATATGAGATTTTTTTTAAAGTTCTGCATTTTGGTCTCTACCTTGTGTCCAACTTTGCTCTATTTGTTTTCACATATGCACGTTATCTCTTGCTCTATCAATAACTTCTTTTCTTGTATTTTTTCTAATGGCCTGTCTCTTTCTTCCTTTCTTTAGTTTCTATTTATTTTTTAATAGAATTTATATTTAGAGCAATTTTATACTCCCAGCAAAACTGAGTAAAGAATACAGGGTTCCCAAATGCCCCCTCCCCCCCCCCCCTGCACAGCCGGCACTACTATCAACGTCCGGCTCTGGCTCTGCAGTTGTACATTTGTTACAGTAGGTGGACCTACTGTGACCCGTCACTACTCAAAATCTATAGTTTCCTTAAGGGTTAGCTCATGGTGTTATACATTCTATAGTTCTGACAAACTTATATTGCTATGTATTACCATTGTATCATATGCAATAGATTAGCTGCCCAAAAGTCCCCTGTGCTCCACTGACTCATCCTTCCCACCTCACCTCAACTGCTGTCAACCACTGAGCTTTTTACTGGCTCCATGGTTCTGACTTTTTGAGAATGTCATATAGTTGGAATTATACAGTTTGAGCCTTTTCAGATGGGCTTTTCTCACTTGATAGTGTGCATTTGAGAATTCCATGTCTTTTCATAACATGATAGCTCATTTCTTCTTATTGTTTAATATTCCATTGTCTAGATGTGCCACAGTTAATTTACCCAATCACCTGCTAAAGGATATCTGTATTACTTCTAAATTTTGGCAATTATGAATAAACTGCTATAATCCTTCTTGACAGGTTTTGTGTGAGGATATACTTTTATTCTTTTTTTTTTTTTTTTTTTTTTTTAGATACAGAGTCTCACTTTATCACCCTTGGTAGAGTACTATGGCTTAACAGCTAACAGCAAGCTCCAACTCCTGGGTTTAGGCTATTCTCTTGCCTAAGCCTCCAGAGTAGCTGAGAAT
>CAUYPK010011501.1:0-18624 GCA_963574355.1 Loris lydekkerianus | reverse complement strand
GGAAAGAGGTAGAGGATAAGGGGTATGTGGGGATTGAATCTTTTAAAGAAGCTTGGTTTATGGATTGTTGAATTTTAGTCAGTATGTGTTGATAATGAGGTGGTAACTGGTTTCTTTTTAAAGGAAATCGGGTTTCTTTAAAAAGGAGCTCTGAATCCTATCTCTGGTTAGAAAGTTCGAAAAATTCTTAGAACTTGAGACATGATTTTTTTTCTCACACCTTATAAGCAGATGCCTCTTTTCAGGGCATTTTCAGGTTGTACAGGTAGGACTAAGTGAGAAATACGACTCCAGAGCCCATTCAGTTTTTCTGGGTCCATATGATTGTAGGAATTAGGTGTATTAGAGTTGGTGAACTTGATTTTGAGGAACTATCTCACTTTTTCCTCAATTTTCTTTAGGCCAAGACTGGTTCCAAGTGTCTCTTCCTCCAGTAAGACAGTGAGGACTAAGGCAACATCTTTGAAGGCTGCATTTTCGTGGTCACAATATTTATAAAAGATCAGAGTAGAGCCTGCGGGCAGTGACTCGAAGCGGTGTACCACGGCTGCATTCTGGCCATTTTTGAATCCATTGCTCAGTTCCTGGTCTACCTCTAGTTTGACAGTATCACTGTCTTGAGCAGCTTTGCCTGCCCCATCAATTCGGATGGCACGGACACTCCGGAAGGAAGAATAAGCATCAGCAATCTGTTCACTCAGACATTTAAGTGCCTCTTCAGCATCTCGGGCAGCAGTGAGCAGCAAGACAGCAGGCTGAGGCCGAGGATGGGAGCTATTAAGATGTTTTTCCAGTAATGTTAGGCTCCTTTTCCATAGCTTCTCATCTTGACCTTGGTACTTACTCCTAAGCTGGTTCATCTGGTTCTGGAACTCCTGAACAGCAGCAGTGGTTTCTACTTCAGGAGTATAAAAGAACCAAAAACTCCCCATGACAAGAGGAGCTATTATGAAAAATGGCCACCACAACTTCATCTTGACGAAAGACGCATTTTTGGGTTGTCTAGTCAATTCTGGTCAGAAAAGAATAAATGACACATATAAATACCATTTTCTTAGATTCAAGGGTGAATGACTTTGAAAATCAATATTTATTTTTATAAACATTAGTTAAAAGAGGAAGGACTTTAGAAAAAGGAACTGATAATTTCCTTTCTTAAAGAAAATAATTTATCATCTTTCAAGAAAATTTCAATACCTATAGGTATCGAGGTATGCGTATAAATATACACATATCTCTTCAATGTAAAAATGATAAGTATTTAAGGAAAAAGCAGCATTTAAACATATGAAATGGCATGAATAGTTGACGAATAATAGTTTATAAAGCAAAACTATTATTAATACTGTTAATAGTTGGGAGAAAAATAGCATTAAAAGACACTTTTATAAAGTATTTTTTAACTTCGAAATCCACCAGTTTACATTTCACATGGCTAATTATTCAAGAAGGAGTTTTTCCTTCCTTCCTTCCTTCTTCCTCCCTCCCTTTCTTTTTTTTAAGAGACAAGGTCTTACTCTGTCATACAGGCTGGAGGGCCTTGGTGCCATCACAGCCCACTGTACCCCCAATTTGTGGGCTCAGGAGATCTTCCTGCCTCAGCCTTCTGAGTAACTGAGACTACAGGTGCACACCACCATGCCCAGCTATTTTTTTTCTTACTTTTGTAGAGATGGGGTATTGCTATGTTACCAAGGCTGATCTTGAACTCCTGACCTCCCAAAGTGCTGGGACTACTGGCATGAGCTACCATGCCTGGCAAAGGCAGATGTTTCTGCAGTATATAAAGGGATAAATAAAAGGATGCAATATAAGTGAACATCTTCCAGATATTGTAATAGTTATCCCTTTAGATTAATTACACTGATGCCTTTTTGTGGTATACAAGTTAACATTGGTAAAATTTAGTTTGCAACTTATCACTAATTAACATGGCCATAACAGGCTCGGTGCCTGTGGCTCAAACGGCTAAGGTGCCAGCCACATACACCTGAGCTGGATGGTTCAAATCCAGCCAAACAACAATGATGGCTGCAACCAAAAAGTTGCCAGGCATTGTGGTGGGCACCTACAGTCCCAGCTACTTGGGAGGCGGAGGCAGGAGAATCGCTTGAGCCCAGGAGTTGGAGGTTGCTGTGAGCTGTGATGCCATAGCACTCTACCCAGGGTGACAGCTTGAGGCTCTGAATAAAAAAAAAACAAAAAACAAACAAAAAAAACCATGGCCATAATAATATCAATTTACATATATGTAGTACTTTTCAGTTTATAAAACACTTTTTCATATTCTGCTTCATTTAATCAGCTAATAATACAACAGTAACAATACACTGATTTATTCATTGACTGCTCTAGGCTAATAACTATACTAGAGACCTTTTTGAAATAACCTGCTCAAAGTGTGGTTCTGTGGTTATACCTCAAGATCCTATTTTAGGGTGAGTCCGTAAGGTTAAAACTATTCCTAAGATGTTCTTTGACTTCTTCCACTGTGCAGACATTTGCACTGATGGTACAAAAACAATGGTGGGAAAAACTAAACCCGAATAGTGCAGCCATTGCATTTTCACTGCCATACGTGCAAGGTTTAAAAAAGAAGGCCAGTTTCATTTAAGACTGTCTTTCACGAAGCAGTTGAAGTTACTTATTGTATTAAATCTCAATGTTTGAGTAGGTTATCTTCTCAATATTTCACGTGGAGAAATAGGAAATATGCATAAAGCACTTCTGCAGAGCATGACGGTCATCTCGAGGAAAAGAACTTTGTGCAACTGAGCTGTAAGGCAACTAGTACTTTTTTAATGGAATACCACCATTTTTTTTTTTGCAGTTTTGGCTGGGGCTGGTCTCGAACCCACCAACCCCAGTATATGGGGCCAGCACCCTACTCCTTGAGCCACAGGTGCTGCCCCACCACCATTTTTTTTTTTACTTGAAAAAACAAGTAACAAACTACGATTAGTCAAACCAGTGTATCTGACAGATATTTCCTTGAAAATGAACAAAGTGAGCCTGTTACTTCTAAGAAAACAATCGACAGTATTTGTCAATTATAAAATTTAAGCTTTCAAGCGAAAATCAGGATTTCACTAAAATTCTATCTGCCACTATAAACTTGATAGCTTCCAATACGGTATCAAATGTCTTGAGGTTGGTAGTGATAGTAACAAATGTGATCTTTTTATATTACAAATGTGTCAACATTTGGAAGATCTGCACATTTTAGTAAACCAGTCTCTTCCAAATGACCAGCCCATAATACTCCATTCAAAGTAAAAGAAAGAACAATTGACTTTAACTTTAATAGAGTTCAGGCAGCGCCTGTAGCTCAGTGGCTAGGGCACTGGCCACATACACTGAGGCTGGTGGGCTCGAACCCAGCCCGGGCCAGCTAAACAACAATGACACTACAACAAAAAAATAGCCAGGTGTTGTGGCAGGCGCCTGTAGTCCCAGCTGCTTGGGAGGCTGAGGCAAGAGGATTGCTTGAGCCCAAGAGTTGGAGGTTGCTGTGAGCTGTGATGCCACAGTACTCTACCAAGGGCAACATAGTGAAACTCTTATCTCAAAAAAAAAAGTAATAGAGTTCAAGAAGTTCATTAATAAAGTTTCAAATTTCATATTTCGAATATTATTAATAAACTTCCACTTGTTGAGTTTGGGAGAGTATCAAAAAAGAATATTCACAACTTCTAAAAAGGCTACTAAAATTCTTTACATTTTCATGAAACTAGATTTTCTGCAGATGCTTCAATCAAAATTAATAATATAGGGCAGGTGTGATGGTTCACATCTGTAATCTTAGCAGTTTGGGAGGCTGAGGTAGAATGAGTGGTTGAAGCCAGGATTTTGAGACCAGCCTGAGCAATATACTCGTCTCTACAAAAAATAAAAAAAACAGTGGGGCCTAGTGGCATACATCTATAACCCAGCTACTTGAGACGCTGAGGCAGAAGTATCTTTTGAGCCTAGACATTTGAGCTTGCAGTGAGCTATGATGATGCCACTGCACTCTCTCCCTGGCAACAGAACAACAGATGGAGAGCCTGTCTCAAATAAACAAATACACTGAAACAACTGAATGTAGCAGCAGATATGAAAATCCAGCTGTTTCACTCATTCATCCAGCTAGACATTGAAGAGATCAGACAAAATGTAAAACACATCATCATTCTTACTAATTGACTTAAAAATAAATTAATACATACAAATTAGTGCATATTTTTAATTTCTAACTAAGTATGAATAGGTATAAGCTTTTTTTATTAGAAACAGGGTCTCACTCTATCGCCCAGGCTGGAGTGCAGTGGTGTGACCACAGCTCATTGTAGCCTCAAATTCCTGGGTTCAAACAATATTCCTTCCTCAACCTCATGAGTAGCTTGGATTACAGGTGTGTGCCACCATGCCTGGCTGGCTTTTAAAATTTTTTGTAGAGATGGGGTCTCGCCATGTTACCCAGGATGGTCTCAAACTCCTGGGCTCAAATGATCCTAGAACTCCTAGGCTCAAATGATCCTCCCGCCTTGGCCTCACAAAATGTCAGGATTACAAGCGTCATCTACCAGGCCTGGCCCCATATATATAATATATAATATTATATATTATATTAATTATATATATACATTATATATAAAAAATATATATTTATTTAATGCTCTTTGAGGTTCTTAATCATTTTTCTAGTGTAAAGGATTAGTAAGACCAAAATGTTTGAGAATCATTGTGAAGTTTATTTTCTTATACTCATTCAGGAAAATAAATAGGCATAGAAAGTTTAAAAAACTTGCTCCAAGGCTATATAGGAGGTTAAGTGGCCCAATCTTAGTTCAAATACAGTTCTGTTAACTACAAAACCTATGGTTATCCCACTATGTCACTCTACGTGCTATCTTTCTTCTCATTCAGTACGGGGTTCACTCAATACCAGTGGCTTTATTTACTAACTCTTATTTTGGTGTATAGAAATAAAGTGAAGGAGAAAACCAGACGTTGCCTCATATAATTTGCCCACAGAGAATTTCCCTGCTAATAAAATATATACTTTTTTTCTGTGAATTGGTTAGCTATGATTCTTCAAATAGCATTAGTCATACTGCTGTCAAAAAATCTTTTTAAGCTGGGTGTGGTGGCTCACACCTGTAATCACTTGAGGAGTGGGAGGATCACTTGAGCTTAGGAGTTTGAGCAAGGCATCTTTAAAAAAATAGAAAAATCAGCTGGCCATTATGGCACATGCCTATAGTCTCAGCTACTGGGAGGCTGAGGCAGGAGAATCACTTGAGCCCAGGAGGAGTTTGAGGTTGTTGTTAGCTAGATTGACGCCACAGCACTCTAGCCTGGGTGACAGAGTAAGACTCTGTTTTGAAAACAAACACAAAAAACCCTTTTTAAACAATTATGGACCACCAATTTTAAAGACTCATTTAACAAAAACCAAATAGACAAACTTACGTTGGGTAAAGGTTGATGGAGGCTGGTTTCTAAACTCTGATTTCTGATTGCTGTCATCTAGAGTAAGAAAAGAATTATTATCAACTTATGTTTTATAACTTGCATTTTTATTTCTAATAAAGAAGACAAAAATTTCACCAAGAAAAACAGAAGGCTGAGATCACCCAGAAGCAGAAGAAAAAGCAAAGGATACCAGTGCCCATTAGACCTAAAGCTCCTTGAGACATAAGACCTATTTCCTTCATCAAGGCATGTAGTGGTCTAGTACAAAGCAGATACTTAATATGTAGTTACGAGAAATTATATAATTATGTGACCCATAATTATATAATAGGATTGGTGAAACTTCTGGAATAAATTTAAGAGGACAAAGAAAATAGCACACCATAATAAAAGGAAATATACCATCTGAAAAATTGTCATATATTGAACTCTTGCCTGGTGAAGATGCTGTGAAGAGGGGAAAAAGGACAAAATGTGGATTACAGATTACTAAGCTATCACAATAAGGTATTTTTAACATAGAACCCAACCTTAAACTTTACTATTTTCTACCTCAAACTAATTCAAATATTTCCTCTGAGATTTCTGACCATTTCAAATATTACCAATATTTTGTAAAAAATCACATTAAAAGACTTCATCATTTCTGTTAATAGATGATTAAGTAATTCTGTTTTAGGTTTCTGGTTAAATAGAACTCAAAAATAATTTTCTTACAGCTCCATTAAATCTCTACTTCCATCATTTTATTAGAAAATAAATTGTCAGGGACTTAAATGAGACCCTAGAACAACTGTGCTAAACAGACATATAGTGAGCACTCCATCCTAAAGATAAAGAATATACATTCTTGGTTCTCTATTCTGTTCCAGACATCTATTTCTCTGCTTTTGTGCCAGTATCATGCATGAGAGTACTAAATTTTTAAAGCCATATAAGATGTTAGTATCATGATTTAATTTATTGTGAAAGAGAATTCATTAATTTTGAATTAATAAGTCTGAATTTAGTAACATTGCTTACTAGAAGTGAATTTTGCTTCCTGGGAGTGTGCTGGAATCCTCATGAGATTCTATAATCGTGTTCTTTTTGTTCTTTCTCTCTCCCTGGCAAGTTCTTGGTTTGGAAACTACATCTTTTTCTGCTTCTATCTGCTTTTACTTTTTGCCCAAACCAAAAATGTATACTTTTTTAAAATCTCCACTTTGTTACTCAACAGAGTTTCTGGTCTTTATTCTTCTCTTGTCCTGAACTTGACTGCATTTCCTGGTGAACCACACCCCGTAGGGGAAACTACTCCGTCTTACCTGTACTGATATTCGTTGGCTGAATAAACACACTGCCATGCTCCTCAAAAATATTATATTTGAGGATTGGAAGCTCAAGGGGATCAGAGTTAGAAACATATTTGAAGATGTGTTAACTATATAATTTGTGCCTGTACATGTATATGTGAGAGCTGTCCTGAAAGTGTCTGGAAAGTATCCAGCCATGTATGTCTCTATTTTTCATATTTCACGTCTGGATACTTTCTAGACACCCCCCATATATAAAATTTACATGGTGACTCATAATTGGTGCTGTGAGAAGGCCATACCTAGGAGATGGATGTCTAGAAACTACAGCACTTCTCAGGAGAAATAGAAGGATCCAGGCTGGAAGATGGAAAGCTGTAAGTGGAGGAGGACAGAGTCATGAAGAATATTAGTACATTTAAAAAACCTTGAATTAAGAAAGGCTATAAAGTTTTCAAAGGAATTACTGCTATTAGGAGTTCGCTTCATGAGGTGGATGCCCAGATAGGAGAGCAGTTAGCCCTGGAAGCACAGTTGCTGGCAAGTGTGAGCAGCGGGTTGTGCTCGTCTCTAGATAGCTGTTTACCTGGGGTAGAGAGCTGGACACAAAAGGGTCTTGCTGCCTTGGTAACCAGGAGCGTTAGGACCAATTCTGCTTGCTTTGCAGGATAGACGGAAATATGTGATGATTAAATCTCATTACAGAAAGCTTTCTCTTTACAAAATTACAGTTGTCCCCACTTGTCTGTGGCTTTGCTTTCCACAGCTTCTCTCACTCCTGGAAAAGTACAATAAGATACTTTGATAGGAAAAGAAAGAGTGAGAAAGAGACCCCCATCCACATAACTTTTATTAAAGTATGTATATTATTATAATTGGTTATGTTATTAGTTATTAATATCTTGACATGCCTAATTCATAATTATCCTAGGTAGGTACATAGAGGAAAAGATGTGTATATTGCAGGTTCAGTGCTAACTATAGTTTCAGACTTCCATTGGGGAATCCTGGAACATCCCCCACTATGTAGATAAGGGGAGACTATTGTAAGTCAAATTAGTTGAATGGAGGGTCTCCACTATTTTCCAGTCAGGTAAATTACGTACAGATTCTAGAAAGTTCCTTGGCTCCATAATGAAGCAAAATTTTAAAAATTAAAACTTTAAAATTAAAATAAGAGTAATAAAGCATTCTGTGTTCTGTGTTGTCCAGCAGCTATAGTCTTTTGATCCCAGCATATTTTGGGGATAACAGATAGGCTCAATCATGTTTGCAAATTGATTTTTCAATTGTGGCTTTCAGAAACATGGTATAAATAGGTTTTCTGAGTGAAAAATAAGTCATGTGCTGTACTCTAAGAAATAATAGTCTAATTAATGAATATTATTATGTTTAAACATTTTATGATAATCTATTTCCCAGTAAACAAAAAGAAGAACATGAAGACTTTACACTAGAAAAATAGATTCCGTCAACCAAAGAATCATTCCAGTTCACCAAAGAATATCTCTTTGATTCAATCTTTTGTACACAAATACACAAATACACAATGTTATGTACACAAATACTGACTAAACATTTCTTATTATTTTACATTACATAATAAATTATATATCTGCTTTATTTTTATACAGACTTCAGTACACCATATATAAAATGTTTTGTCTAAGAAACTTTTATGAAAAGTTTTTATTATTCTAATATAAGACTTCTCAACGGTGGTGCTCTTTGGCATTTCAGAATGGATAATTATTCACTGTGGGGTGATCCTGTGCAGTGTAGCATGACTGTCAGTCTGCTTGGCCTCTATACACCAGATGCCAAAAGCATCTCCCAGTCTGTTCATTCCAAGTATGACAGATAAGGGACAAAGTCATCTTCAGTTGGAGACCACTAATTTATGTTTTACAACTCCGAAGTCTTCGGAGAAGTTCTCAGCACTGCTCCAACATTGTATTCAAATATTTTACTTTTTTTTTTTTTTTTTTTTGCTCGTCCCTGGATTTACGGCAACTTCCAGAAAGTAATGCCCTCCCAAGAACATTTTAAATTTTAAATTTTAAAATTTTAAATTTAAATTTTTAATTTTAAAATAAATTTTAAATTTTAAATCCATGTGTAAACTTTGTGATTTATCTTACACCAAACTTTTAGGGCTGGTCAGAGAAAAGGGTAAGTAACAGCACTGTAAAACAAACGGTGAGTTTAAGGTGCTGAGAAAGTCCATTAGGTTTCTCTGGTAAGTTCAATAAAGAACTTATCTATGGATGCATGGGGTTCATCGTAAGAGAATGCGTACAGCATTAGATATCTTGGTAAGTGCAAAATAAATCATCGTTCATACAAAAAAATAGATTTGAAGTCCCTTAAAGTTTATATCCTGTATGCGGGTTACCTGTAGGCTGAATAACCCCCCTCCTAACTTCTAGCCTTCTCTCTCCTGAGTACTAGTAGTGTGACTTTAGGTAAGTCATGTGTCTGGGCCTCCATTCATTCATCTGTGAAGAGGAGGTAATATTAGCAATTACCTTACAGAGGGCTAAGTTCGAAATAAAGCACTTAGAAAAAACACTGGTATTCGAATTTAATAATCTTTTCAATCCTATGTATTCATCCTACTCAGAAGCTGAGAACTTTCTTTTTATATTTTAATTTTATTTTTTATTTTATTATTTTATTTTAGACAATCTGTAGAGAACTGTAAACCCGACAGGTTGCTCTTACAGAATTTGCTTGCTCCTTTAGAACAGGTCAGTATATGCAAGAAGAAAATGCATTCCTAGAATTAGACGTTCTTGGCCAAACAAGTTGTATACTTTTAATGAACTTGAAAGAGTTTACCAGTTTATACTTCATAGATGTGTGCGTGGGCATGTGTGTGTGTTGTATATTCCTATTTCCCAATAATATCTTGAAGAACTATTGTTACTTTTATAAACAATGTGCAGATTTCATAGGCAAACATGAAATGCTATTATTTCACTTAGAATTCAATTTCGGTGAAATTGGATAAATTATGTATTAGTAAATTGTTTTTATATTTTCATTAATATAGGATTAATTACTTATGCTGATTTTTCTATCGGCATTTCACTTTTGTCTAGTTAACTGGAAAATAATGTATAATGTTGTTGGATAATAATGTTAATTTTTAGTTGCAGGCAGTTTAGGCATCGTTTACTTTTTGATTTAATTTATGGTTTTTGTGGTAAACTGAAGGCTTTTATAGATAGCTCCATTAATTTTGATATTATTTTTCCTTTTCTATCTAACTGTAAAAAAAATCTGTGAGGATTTTCACTGGAATCTTATTGAGTCTATACATTAGTTTGGAAAGATTGCTATCCTAACAATGTTGAGTCTCCCAAACCTTGAACGTGGCACAATTCATGATTAATTGCAATCCCCTTTAATTTCCCTTTGTCATATTTTATGGATTTCAGTGCTCAAGTCTTAAGTCTTTTGTTAAATTGTTTCATTTTTAAAAGATTTCAAAATTCATTCAATTTTTCATATTCACTAAAAATTTGACAATTTTTAAATCCCATTCTCTAATAGTTGCTGGTATAGAAAATGCAATTAGTTTTTTATGTTGATCTTGTTTCTACCTTAGAACTTTGCTAAAATGTATTTACTGGTTCAAGTATCATTTTTGTAGATTCCTTTGCCCATTCTACATGTTATCCTATTTTCTTCGAATAGAGTTTTACTTCTTTCTTTAAAATGTGTTTTGTTTATCACTCTTATCTTACAAAACAAAATAGGATTTTAAGCATGTTTGTGAAAAGAAGCAGTGAGAGCAGACATTCTTTCCTTTTTCCTGTTATGAAAAGAAAGTAGTGAGCCGTTCACCACCATCATGTAGGTTTTCATAAATCCCCTGGATCAGGCTGAAGAAGTTTTTTTTTTTTTTTTTTTTTATTCTCAGTCTTTGCTAGGAATCTTTATCAGCACATGGTGTTGAATTTTGTCAAATACTTCTTATGCATCTGTTGCAAACAGCATCCAGTTTTTCTTACTCCTTTATACAACTAATATCATGCATTATGTGGATTGGTTTTCAAATGTTAGACCAACCTAGCATTTCAGAATAAACTTCACTTGGTCATGATGTATTGTCCTTTTTGTACATTGTTAGATTTGATTTTTTAATATTTTGTTAAGGATTTTTCAAATAGAGTGTATTTATGAGGGAGATTGGTATATAGTTCTATTTTCTTGACATGTCTTTTTTCTGGTTTAGAATGGAGATAACACTGGTCTTATTTAAGTTGCAAAAGTCCCTTCTTCTTTATTGTCTCAAAGGATAACATGGCTATTATTCCAACAAGAATTTTCTTTTGGGTTAATTTTCAATATAAATGTAACGCCTTGTTAACGAAGAGCTGCTTAAGTTTTCTGTTTCTCCTACTTTCAGCTGTGGAATCAGAGCCTTTGTAGGATTTTGTCCATTTTGTACAGGTAGTCAACTTACTGGCATAAAGTTTTCAAATATTATTCTTTTCATGCCTGCAGCATGTATAATCATGGCCCTTCTTGCATACAAGATTTTGATAGTGTCTTTTCTTCCCTCCCTCTGTCTCTCCCTCCCCCCCATCCTTTTCTTTCTTCTTCCTTCTTCCCTCCCCTCCCCTCCCCTCCCCTCCCCTCCCCTCCCCTTCTCTTCCCATCACAGGAGCAATGCCTCTGAGAGAATGGGGCCAGGGCCAGGTAGAGCTACCTGATTGCAATGTAGCTCTGAGCCTGAGAGAAGGAGAAAGGGAAGGAAGGTTGGAGAGTTACATATTCCGTCACAGTCCGAGGAAGGTTGGAGAGCTTGGCAAGGCCATCAGGGAATCATTGATCAAAAATAAGCTGTCAGGAGAGTCCCATGTCTCCCCTCAATACCCAGCCTTAGTGCTCAGTTATTAGCTAGGTGCAGCCTGTGGGAACTGGGCAACTGGGGCTTCTTGGTATATTCATGACAATTCAAGATCCGTGAGGCATATTGTTGTGGCTCCCACATGCTCTCCTGTGCATTCTTAATGTTCTATGTTCTCAGTGTCTTCCTGACTAATCCAGCTCACAAAAATGACCAGTCAATATTTATTGATTGAATGAATCCTCTGAATTCCTTAGCAGGTAACAGTTTCTGGCTTACAGTTGGCATTTACCATATAGAGAATTGCCTTATATTTTAGCACTTTTTTTATGTTTATGTATCCAGATTGTTTAAAACCCTGCTTCTTCAAGATAATCTTTTAATGTCCTCAAAAACTTTATTAATTTATTACTTGGCAGTCCTCCTAGACATGCCCAAAAGGAAAAGAAAAAAAGAATGAGATTATGGTAACTCCCAACAGTAATTTGCTTAAAAATAAACGGCTGAAAGCTATAAGGGCATGACATATGGAAAACGTCATGTATCTATTTTTCTTTTCTTTTCTTTTTTTTTTTTTTTTTTTTTTTTCAGTTTCTGGCTGGGGCTGGGTTTGAACCCACCACCTCTGGCAAATGGGGCCAGTGCCCTACTCCTTTGAGCCAGGCGCCACCTGCATCATGTATCTATTTAACAACAAATATTTATTAAAGATCTATTGTGGGCTGGCACTTGCTCACATACCTATAATGCCTCACATACCTTTAGCCTCTCTGGGAGGCTAAAGTGGGAAGATTCTTTGAGCTCAGGAGTTCAAGACCAGCTTACAGGTAGAAAATTTAGACTTTGTTGAGGTGGGTGCCTGTAATCTCAGATACTGGAACAGGAGGATCACTTGAACCCAGAAGTTTGAGGTTGCTGTGAGTTAGGCTGAGGCCGCGGAACTCTAACCTAGGCAACAGAGTGAGACTACCTCAAAAAAAAGAAAAAAAAAGGACATTTAGGCCTCCTCTCATTTCACTGATAGGTTTTTGAAACAGACACACAATAAATACGTAAGTACATAAATCATAAATAAGTAGGTAGAAGAGCTAAGGTTGGAAACGTACTAAATGCTAGTCCACTGAAGTTTCCCTTATCCAACACAGTTGGTTTGTATGCGTATTAGGAAACGGAAGCATATTCGTACAAAAGTATAAGATGTATTATCACAAAAGTCAAAGTTGAAGAATCTATAAATAATGGTCACATTTTCCCTCCTGGTAGAAATACCAGACCATCTTCCTGGAACACTTCCAGAATTGCATCTCTTTCACAATGCCTTTTTACCCTGCAAAAGATTATCTATAAAGCTTTAATAGAATTAGATTGATCTGTTCATTCATTTACTCAGTCCTTTCTTTATGCTTCATTACTTAGTGCTGGAAAACACAAAAGTGATGAAGACACTTTCATATTCTTAAGTGTTTAATCATATGAGTGAATGTCTATAGGTGACAATTTGCTGCTAGTATCTAGTGATTATCTGCAACTTATGTTTTTCACTATGTCAACACTTTAACAACTGCGTATGTGATGCTCTCAACATGCTTGATGAAGCAGAATTCTAAGTATGTAAGATATACTTTTCCCAGCCTCAAAAAAATTGTCTGCAATTCAACAGTAGTTTTATATAAAATGTTTATAAATCTGGTATGGATATCTTGTACAACTTTACATTGAAATATGTAGGAAAGCATGCTGTGGCTTTTATACCTGAGAAATAGGTCCAAGTTAGTTAAACACAGATTACTTTGGAAATTTTGGAAAATTAACACAGCATATGTAAAATGGATTTTCTTTTTTTCTTTTAGGAAAGTCTCAATAGACATCGATATCTGAATTCTTTATTTCCTAGTGAAAACTCCACTGCCTTGTATGGAATAAATCAATTTTCTTATTTGTTTCCTGAAGAGTTTAAAGGTACAGTATAATGGTGCTATTATCTCCTGATGTTAATAACTTGTTTGCTTAACCTTTGAGGAATTGTTGAATTATAAATCTAGTAAATTGAGTGATAGTTGGCATTTATTAAATACCAAGTAAGTGTCAGGTATGTACCATGTGATTTGAAAAACAAATTCATAGTTCTTTGCTAATTAGGCTGAAGAAATAAATGTTTATACACATTTCCTTGTGGCTATAAAGACAATTGTCTTGTCACTTCTGCAGTTTTCTGTACTATTTCCTTTCAAGATACTCAAGGTTCCCTGGGTTATGATAGAACAAATGATGTCAGTTATGCTGATTTTTATTATTGACCTAGTTCTATCAAACAAGTTATCTTATGTGTCAGCTCTAACCTTATTGTAGGAATGCTGCTCTTTGTAGCTTTCAGCTGAATGCAGTTCATGTTATAGAAAATCACATATGCACACCCACAAAAAAAAAGTAGCCTAAAATGACAAGTATATTGGAAAGCTACTTTTCAGTTTGAAAAGTTCCTCCAGAAAGAATCAATATAATATTGGTTGTCTTTTTTTTTGGTGTTTTTACTCAGACATCTATTTAAGAAGCAAACCTTCCAGGTTTCCCAGATACCCGGCAGAATTGCAAATGCCCATTCCCAATGTATCCTTCCCATTAAGATTTGACTGGAGGGACAAGCATGTTGTAACCCAAGTGAGAAACCAGCAGACGGTAAGTTTTGCTACTAGTTTTTCTTTTCTAATCATTTAAGCATTGGAAGGCATCTTTGAGGTCAGGTTCAATTAATCTTGTAGTAGAGCCCATCATTTCTCGATGGAAATAACACCTCAAACATATGAAATTTATGATGAAAGGAGCATCTCTGGAGGAGTGAGAGGCGGAGCTCAAAGCCCCTACTTTTATTCCTGAAGATAAACCTTCCTTGCTGTGTTCCCTCATGGAGTTCCCTTGCTGCCACCCTTCCCCGCACTTGACCCAGGGAGTCTTTCTATTGGCTGTATCCCAGACACCAAGCCTTCTGTAGACTAGCAGGTGGCTAGCAGGTGGAAGGCTGGAGAGGATAAACATGACTGCTAAAGGCTTAAGTACTTCAGAAGGAAAACAACAGTGAAGTGAAATTGGAAATGGATGCATTTACCCACAGTGCGTCCAGGTCTCCTGGGTTCTCAGGCTTCATCTGGTCCTCTTCATCAGAAAGCCCCGCCCCATCCCCACAGGATCACACTCTTTCACTCTGTGGTGCTTACAGGTGTAATCAATAGTTGAGCTCCAGTGTGACATACACATTCCTAAAAATCACCATCTGTGCAAATTGTGCAATAAAATGACAGAGATTGTGGGAGAGATAAGGTTAGGTCACAACACTTAAGAACTTAATTAAGGAAGTATTTTTTAAATGACTGACAAATGATAAATCTGTTTGACATGGGATAGATGATACAGGAATATATAAACAATGCAGTAAACATAACAGTTGACTTTGAAAAGGACCCAGAGAGTGCTGGCGGACGTGGGTGTTGGAAGGACTGCAGCTGTGATTTATTCTGAAGTGGTGGAAAGAGGGTCTTCTTGAATCAGAAGGAAAGTGGGAGCATCAGATATGACTTACAATGTGCATAGTGAACCTACTGGCTGGTGATGTTTGAGGGGTATGTGTGCTTTGCTGTCATTCCTAGCCCTCTGCATCCCACTGCTGGCAAGGAATGCTGGCCAATTAGGGAAAGGGAGGCCCCTCGACACAGGCGGATGATCTCCGTTTGTCTGCAGTTCTGTGCAGGGAAAAATCTCAGCAGGGCATTCAGCCTTCACTGCATGATAAGAGTTTGAACCTAGAGCTTTATCAGAGAATGCCTAGTTAGAATGATCTTTTAAACTTTTCAGATTCTTCATTATTGTGCATTACTAAATTTTACCACCAAATTATTTGCTTTATTATTGGATTCATAACATTACATGTGCCTTAAACATAAATCCGATCCCTCCCCAAATTGTCTATAGTGTAGACAGGAACTTTTAATTAGGCATCTTTCATTACAGGAATATACTAGAGAGAGGTTTCTTTTTTTTTTTTTTTAGTAGGAACTGCCCTCACGGCTTGAATAAAGCTAGCTAAAGATATAGTAGCAGCAGCCTGTATTCACCTTTGTCAAGGTTTGGAGATTCTGCCAGGGAGTTACCTAGTGAATATTTTACTGTGCCATACACACTAAATTTATAGACCTAAAAAGAGCATTTAAAGCCATAAAGTTGTTCTAAACCTCACTCTATGAAGATATCCAATTGTTCTTCCATTTTTTTGGCCTAATTTTGCTGCACATGGTTGTCCGTCCAATTTTAAATCCCACTCTGTTCTCTGCCTTTTCTGTGAATCCTTCTTCCTTTTACATGGTCCCTAATTCCATTCCCTCTGTCTACTCCATTTCTTTCAGTACGAGCCTTTTTGTCCTTTGCTCTAGCTTATCAAATAAAAGCAAATCAGCATGATTGGCAGGCAGTGTTTGAGGAATGACTAATGTGAGTTTGTATCATCAGGGCATTTCATGAGCATCCACAGTGTGCGTACTGAATAGGTACCTGCTGGCATCTTGATCACCACAAGCGTAACCCCTTCAGCCCCTGTTTTCCTCAGATGATGAGTACAGCACACATCCTCTTCCCAATGACTTCCCCCCTTTGGATAGAGATGGTACAAGACCATGGAAGCACAGCGCCAGAGAGAAGCAAGGGGGACTGATGTATAGGACGAGAGTCACACACCCCAGTAGAGAAGCCACTTACAAAGAGAAGTCACATGTTCAATGAATTGACTAGTGTTTTATAATATCATGAGGCCCAGCGCACTGGCTCTGCCTATAGTCCAAGCACTTCGGGAGACAGAGGGGGGAGGATTGCTTGAGCCCAAGAGTTTGAGGTTATATTGCGCGATGGTGACACCACTGTGCTCCAGCCTGGGTGACAAAGTGTGACCCTGTCTCAAAGAAAAAACATCAGAGAGTTCCAGTGTTTTCTCAGTCTCCAAAAGTTCACTTTGATCTTGTGTTTTCTGATTTGCAGTAGTAGCATTACTACTCATTTAACATTAACTAAGAATTAATGTTGATGCTCACAAGAGACTTTGGGGTTTTCTTTCTTTTTTTTTTGTTTTTTCTTTTCTCAATTTAAAAATCTAGAAAGCAGGCATCTGTACTTTGTATTTTCAGATTCTGGACCCTTGATTTGATGACTTGTTATATTTGGAGATATTAGCAAATTGATTTAAGCACTATTTGGTAATAACTACCACCCCCTTTTCTGGTTGTGAACAGTGTGGAGGATGCTGGGCCTTCAGCGTGGTCAGTGCAATAGAGTCTGCATGTGCAATAAAAGGAGAGCCCCTGGAAGACCTAAGCGTGCAGCAAGTCATTGACTGTTCCTATAATAATTACGGCTGCAATGGAGGCTCTACGGTCAACGCTTTGAAATGGTTAAACAAGGTGACTAGTCTCCCTGCCTTTTAAATACTTAATTTCCTCATTTGCTTGTTTACTGTGTGTTCAGAATTTAAAACTTTCATGTGTTAACTAATGTTGTCAAATTCAGGAATTGAGGTGACGAAAACTCGAATTAGTAAATTAGAAAGCTTGAGGTAGTAAATTAGAAGATTTAAAAATCAATTGCTACCAGGAAAATCCATCATCAAGAAATCAAAGGATGAAAATCCTATCTGAGATTTGTCTTCAGAAAAACATGTATCTTTACTTCTTAATGTTTCTTAATCATTAGAATTTTTTGTTGCAGATATATATCACATAATGCCCCAGAAAGATGAGAGTGTATGATTATTTTCTTAGAATTTCTGAATATTGAGGCCAGAATGGATGTTAGAGATCAAGTAATGTGGTAGCTTTTTATATAGATGAGGAAAGGAGGCCTGAGAGGTGAGAGATTGTTGGCAAGTCAGTAGCTGAGCCAGAACTGCACCTTCAGTCCCCTGCCTCCCACAGCAGGGCTTCTCTCAGCAGGCCAATGCTTTTAGGACTCTCTCTAACATTGTCCCAGGTCCAACAGCAATGCATGAAATCTGCCAGTGAGGATGCTGTTTAGTTTTGTAGAAAGTTGTCCAATGGGACAGAAGGGGGTGCGGGGGGCATGAGTGATGGGAGGTCCCCCACAAGGATGGAGAACCAGCAGCTTCTAATCTGAAGATCATTCTTTGTTAAGCACCAGGGGAGGCAAGAAAAGCTTCTTATTTCTCTATTGTACCCCTTTTAATTAAAGGATTTGTTATAGTAAATTTGGATTCAGCAAAAAGGCCACACTTAAGGACCAGGAAGGCCACAATTTTCCTTATAGGGGTGGGATCCCTACCCCTGGATGGCATAAAGAGAAGCAATAGAGAGCAGTGCTGACCATAAACCACTGGACAGTCTCAGAAACTTGTTAACACAAAGGCAGAAGCCCTGGAAGGAACACGTGCTGGTCTATTGTACCTGCAGGAGAAAGATGACCAGACTTTATTATCATATAGATAGATAAGAAAAAGACAAGAAGGTTATAGAAACACAGAAATAAAAAGGAAAGAAAGATACCAATGCCAAATGTTTAGGATGTCAAAGACAAGCACCTGAAGATTTAATTTACAATAGAACCCAGAGTATAGCCACATGGTGGAGGCATAGTGAAATTGAACCCATTTTGATACATTGAAGTCGGTTCTGTTTGATTTTTAAAACAACTGACAATGAACATTTGGATAACTGTTTTCTTTTAGATGCAAGTAAAACTTGTGAAAGATTCAGAATATCCTTTTAAAGCACAAAATGGCCTTTGCCATTACTTTTCTGGTTCACATTCTGGAATTTCAATCAAAAATTATTCTGAATATGATTTCAGGTAAGTGTTTTATTCCATTGTGTTTCTCTCTTTTTTTTTTTATTGTTAAATCATAGCTGTGTACATTAGTGCAATCAAGGGGTACAATGTGCTGGGTTCATATACAATCTGAAATATTCTCATCAAACTGTTCAACGTAGCCTTCATGGCATTTTCTTAGTTATTGTATGTAGA
>CAUYPK010011500.1:0-15620 GCA_963574355.1 Loris lydekkerianus | reverse complement strand
ATGGAAAAACATACCATGCTCATGGCTGGGAAGAATCAACATTGTTAAAATGTCCATACTGCCCAAAGCAATGTATAATGTTAATGCAATTCCTATTAAAGCTCCAATGTCATACTTTAATGATCTTGAAAAAATAATACTTTTTTTTATATGGAATCAGAAAAAATCTCGAATAGCCAAAACATTACTCAGCAATAAAAACAAAACAGGAGAAATCATGCTACCAGACCTGAGACTGTACTATAAATCAATAGTGATCAAAACAGCATGGTACTGGCACAAAAGCAGAGAAGTAGATATCTGGAATAGAACAGAGAACCAAGAGATGGGTCCAGCTACTTACGTTATTTGATCTTTGAAAGCCAATTAAAAACATTCAGTGGGGAAAAGATTTTCTATTTAACAAATGGTGCTGGGTAAACTGGCTGGCAACCTGTAGAAGATTGAAACTGAACCCACACCTTTCACCATTAACTAAGATAGACTCTCACTGGATAAATTATTTAAACTTAAGACATGAAACTACAAAAGTACTTGAAGTAAGTGCAGGGAAAACTCTTGAAGGAATCGGCCTGGGGGAATATTTTATGAGGAGAACTCCCCAGGCAATTGAACCAGTATCAAAAATACACTTCTGGGATCTGATCAAACTAAAAAGCTTCTGCACAGCCAAGAATATAGTGAGTAAAGCAAGCAGACAGCCTTCAGAATGGGAGAAAATATTTGCAGGTTATACCTCCGATAAAGGTCTAATAACAAGAATCCACAGAGAACTTAAAATTTACTAGCAAGAGAAGAACACATGACCCCATGTCAGGGTGGGCAAGGGACTTAAAGAGAAACTTCTCTAAAGAAGACAGATGCAAAATCTTCAAACACATGAAAAAATGCTCATCAGCCTTAATCATCAGAGATATGCAAATCAAAACTACTTTGAGATATCACCTAACCTCAGTAAGAGTAGCCCACATAATAAAATCCCAAAACCAGAAATGTTGGCGTTGATGTGGAGGAAAGGGCACACTTCTACACTGCTGGTGGGAATGCCCACTAACATGTCCCTTCTGGAAGAATGTTTCGAGAATACTTAGAGATCTAAAAATAGACCTGCCATTCAATCCTATAATTCCTTTACTAGGTTTATACCTAGAAGACCAAAAGTCACAATATAACAAAGACATCTGTATCAGAATGTTTATTGCAGCCCAATTCATAATTGCTAAATCATGGAAGAAGCCCAAGTGCCCATCAACCCAGGAATGGACTAGCAAATTGTGGTACATGTATACCATGGAATACTATGCAGCCTTAAAGAAAGATGGAGACTTTACATCTTTCATGTTTACATGGATGGAGCTGGAACATATTCATCTTAGCAAAGTATCTCAGGAATGAAAGAAAAAGTATCCAATGTACTCAGCCCTACCATGAAGCTAAATTATAGCTTTCACATGAAGGCTGAAGGCTATAACCCAACTATAGCACAAGACTATGGGGAAAGGGCCAAGGAAGGGTAAAGGAGGGGGGAGGTTTTGGTGAAGGGAGGGTAATGGGTGGCGCCACATCTATGATGCATCTTAGAAAGGGTACAGGTGATTGCACTGACGTACACAGGTATGATTTAACAATAAAAAAAAAAAAAACTAAAAAAAAAAAAAAGAAAAAAAAAGAAAATGGGTTTTGAAGGGACATTTCTTAAACTGATAGAGGCCATCTACAGCAAACCCACAACCAACATCATATTGAGCAGAGTTAAATTGAAATCATTTCTAATAGGATCAGGAACCAGGAAAGGTTGCCCATTGTGTGTGTCCACTGCTTTTTAACATTATAGTGGAAGTCCTAGCCATCGCAATTAGGGAAATAAAGGTGATGAAGGGTATCCATATAGGGTCAGAGAAGATCAATCTTTTACTCTTCACAGATGATATGACTGCATATCTGGAAAACAACAGGGGTTCTACTATAAAACTCTTAGAAGTGATAAAGGAATATAGTGGTACTTCAGGTAACAAAATCAACTCTCACAAATCTGTAGACTTTATATATACCAACAATAGTGAAGCTGAAAGTAGTGCCAAGGAACATGAAATATTTGGAGTTTACCTAACAAAGGATGTGAATGATCTCTATAAAGAGAACTATGAAACTCTAAGAAAAGAAATAGCTGAAATGGTAACAAATGGTAAAACATACCATATTCATGGCTGGGAAGAATCAAAATTGTTAAAATGTCCATACTACCCAAAGCAATATATAATTTTAATGCAATCCCTATTAAAGCTCCCCTGTCATACTTTAAAGATCTCGAAAAAACAATACTTCGTTTTATATGGAATCAGAAAAAACATCGAATAGCCAAGACATTACTCAGAAATAAAAACAAAGCAGGAGGAATCACACTACCAGACCTCAGACTATACTATAAATCAATAGTGATCAAAACAACATGATATTGGCACAAAGACAGAGAGGTAGATGTATGGAACAGAATAGAGAACCAGAAGATGAACCCAGCTACTTACTGTTATTTGATCTTTGATAAGGCAATTAAAAACACTCAGTGGGGGAAAAGATTCCCTATTTAACAAATGGTGCTGGGTGAACTGACTGGCAACCTGTAGAAGACTGAAACTGGACCCAGACCTTTCACCATTAACTAAGATAGACTCTCACTGGATAAAAGATTTAAACTTACGACATGAAACTTAAAGTTTCAATAGCTTCACTACTTAAGAAAATGCCGGGAAACACTTGAAGAAATTGGCCTGGGCAAATATTTTACGAGGAAGACCCCCTGGGCAATTGAAGCAACACCAAACATACATTTCTGGGTTCTGATCAAACTAAAAAGCTTTTGCACAGCCAAGAACACAGTAAGTAAAGCAAGGAGACAGCCCTCAGAATGGGATATTTGCAGGGTATGTCTTTGACAAAGGTTTAATAATCAGAATCCACAGAGAACTCAAACGTTTTAGCAAGAAATGAACAAGTGATCCCATCTTGTCTGGGCAAGGGACTTGAAGAGAAATTTCTCTGAAGAAGATAGGTGCATGGCCTACAGACACATGAAAAACTGCTCATTATCCTTAATCATCAGAGAAATGCAAATCAAAAGCACTTTGAGATGTCATCTAACACCAGTAAGATTAGCCCACATCACAAAATCCCAAAACCAGAGATGTTGATGTGGAGAAAAGGGAACCCTTTTGCACTGCTGGTGGGAATGCAAACTAATATGTTCCTTTTGAAAAGATGTTTGGAGATCACTTAAGGATCTAAAATTAGACCTGATCATTCGATCCTTCAATTCCTCTACTAGGTATATATCCAGAAAACCAAAAATCACTTAAAGATCTGAAAATAGATCTGCCATTCAATCCTATAATTCCTCTACTAGGTATATACCCAGCAGACAAAACAATCACAATATAACAAAGACATCTGTATCAGAATGTTTATTGCAGCCCAATTCATAATTGCTAAGTCATGGAAGAAGCCCAAGTGCCCTTAGACCCATGAATGGATTAATAAATTGTGGTATATGTATACCATGGAATATTATGCAGCCTTAAAGAAAGATGGAGACTTTACCTCTTTCATGTTTACATGGATGGAGCTGGAATATATTTTTCTTAGTAAAGTTTCTTCCATTTCTTCGAGAATGGAAGCAAAAGTATCCAATGTACTCAGCCCTACTATGAAACCAATTTATAGCTTTCATATGAAAGCCTTAACCCAACTATCGCCCAAGAAGAGGGAGAGGAGAAGAGGGGGAGGATGGATGGTGGGATTAATTGGTGGGAACACACCTACAGTGCATTTTACAAGGGTACTTGTTAAATTTACTAAGTGTGAAGTATAAATGTCTTAACTCAATAACTAAAAAAATGCAGTGAAGGCTATGTTAACCAGTTTGATGAAAATATTTCAAATGCTATATAAAACCAGCACATTGTACCCCATGTTTGCATGGTGTACAGCTATGATTTAATAATTATATAAAAAAAAAAAAACCATACGACTTTTAAAACTCTTAAAAGAAAACAGAAGTAAACTTCATGACATTGAGTTAGGTAATGATTTCTTAGATATAACATAAAAACATGTAAGCAAAAAAAAAAAAAAAAAAAAAAGATTACGTCAAAATTAAAAACTTTTGTATTTCAAAGGATACTATCCAGAAAGTGAAGAGAAAACCCACAGAATTGAAGACAACATTCACAAATCACACATCTGATAAGAGATTTATATCCAGACCAGAATATATATTCAAAAAACCCCTACAACTCAATAACAAAACATTTTTTGAACTGATTACAAAATGGGCAAAGGATTTGAACGGACATTTCTCTAAAGAAGATATACAAAAGGCTAAGAGATGCATGAGAAGCTGCTTGACATCACTGGTCACTAGAGAAATACAAAATAAAACCACAATGAGATACAATTTTATACTATAGCTATAGTAAGAAAGAAAATAACAAGTACTGACAAAGATGTGGAAAAACTGGAGCCCTCATTCATTGACAGTGGGAATTTAAAATGATACAGGTACTCTGGAAATCAGTTTGGCAATTCCTCAAAATCTTATATGACATACCAATTCCACTCCTTGGTGTGTACTCAGAGAAATGAAACATATATACCAAGAAAAGCTTATATATGAAAGCATTTTTCATAATAAACAAAAAATGGAGAAAAACCAAATGTTCATGGGTGAGGAATGGCTAAGTATAAAATGTGGTGTATTTTTGTAATGGAGTATTACATGGCAAGAAAAATAAATCAAGCATAATCCATGCTAATATATGAGTGAACTTTGAAAACATTATTCTAAGTAAATGAAGCCAGTCAAAAGAGATCATATATTGTAGGATTCCATTTATATGAAATGTCCAGAATAGGCAAAACTACAAGGATATGAAGACATAATGTCCTTAGGGTGTTTAGTACCGTGGCAGAAGGGCGCTGGGGAGGGGTGGGGGCTGGAGGCGTAAAAAGTTTTTGTGAAAATGAGGAATGCTTTCTAGTGAGTATATTATTTTTGGGGGGAGAAACAAAATATTCCAAAACTAGATTGAGATAATGATTTTACAACCTGTGAACATAATAAAAAAAATTGTATCTGTTAAATGGCAAAGTGTATAGTATGTTAATTATATATCCATAAAACTATTCCTTAATTTTTTTTTTTTTTTTCCCAGACAGAGCCTCAAGCTGTCACCCTAGGTAGAGTGCTGTGGCATCACCACTCACAGCAACCTCCAATTCCTGGGCTCAAGCTATTCTTCTGCCTCTGCCTCCCAAGTAGCTGGGACTACAAGCACCTGCCACAACACCCAGCTATTTTTTGGTTGCAGCCGGCATTGTTATTTGGCAGGTCGGGGCTGGATTGTAACCAACCAGCTCAGGTGTATGTGGCTGGCGCCTTAGCCAATTGAGCCACAGGTGCCGAGCCAACATCTCCATAAAACTATTAAAAAACATTGTATAGGATGACTACATACTCAGAAAATATAGATATAAAAAGTCAAAAAGTGGGAGGCAAAATTCAGCGAAGAACATACAAAAAATTCTTTTTAACTATTCTCAGAAATCACATTAGTAGTGGTAGTATTAATATTATTCTAATATTGTTTCATATATTGTTAAATTTTTAATATGTAGATCTCTTATATACTGAATGCCAACATAAGTTCTCTTAAGCAGAACAAATTATTACTATTACTTACATAGAGTATATAAATAATACTGTGCTGACTCTTCTCTGCCCCAGCTATTACCCCAGGAAAGAGGTGATGACAATGAGATCTTGTAGTAATTTCATCCACCATAAATAAAATAAATCTGCATATTGATTTGTGATAAAAGTGGCAGCTGTTCCTTCTCCCCTTCTTAGAGTTTCCTTGGAAAGGACTTGTGCCTTCACACATCGGAGTGCAAATAAATCTTTCCAGGGGGTAAAAGCCAATTTTCCAACTTACAATCCAGGAATATCTTCAAGGTCCCAGTCTCAGCTTCTTCTTCGAAATGTAAACACATACCTCCAGACAGGCAAATCTCTCTGGAGCAGTGGTTCTCAACCTTCCTAATGGCGGGACCTTTTAATATAGTTCCTGTGGGTCGCAACCCACAGGTTGAGAACTGCTTCTCTGGAGCTTTCACTATCTATTTACTCATAAATTAAGTTCTAAAGCTTGTCTTTAGGCCCCAGGTTTCTGTAAAATTTTCTCAGAAAGCCCTAACTGGGCAGAAACATAAAAATATTTTCTCTACAACTCCACATATATCATGGGCACAAAATAAATGAGAAAGTGAGTTACACAAAATTATTGATTGTCAAATCAGATTGAAACAAATCGAAGATCTTACGTAGTCTCAACCTCTTTTGATAATTTGAAGAACAGAAGTAATAAAACAACACAAAAAATTGGGTAGTGGTCCATAACCTTCACAACAGCTCTCCAGCTCCATCCCTGCCATTTGGATATATTTTGGCCCAGATCAGAATGTAAGGTCAGTTAGAATTACAGTACCATTCTCCTTTTCTTTCAAATAAAGACAACTTTTCTCATGCATATTCACATTTATTGTGACTAGGTTAGTTATAAGACATTATTGTTCAAGAAAGTCTGGATTCCATCTGGCGTGAGGACATAACTGTATCCTAGATATCACAGAATAGGTTTAATAGCTGTTGGCTTCCAGATGTCCTATGTAACACGCTCTTTTCAGAACATAACAATGTTGTTTCTTCATCCTTGCAATCCTGAACAGGGTTCCATGGGAAAGAAATTCTTTTCATCTGTGATACCTGTACCATTAGAGAAAAAATATAAAGGCCATATTGTCCAAGATGTCCTACCTTAATTTATGCTAAACATAGTGTTTCCATAAGTGGACATCATTAGCTTGGTTTCTGCACTCCTGCCCAGTCATCTTTAAAAACGGCAACTTCCATAGTAATTACAATATTGTATAGTCTTTCCTGGGTAATGGTACAATTCCTCTTCTTGACTGATACGATGTTCTACTGCAAACAGGCTATTGTCCAGTCATTTAAAACTTTGTTGTCCTTCTAGGGCCATTTCCTGATGTATCCAGTCTCCTGGAAGAGAGCTCCCTCTAGTGCCTCTATTCGGATTAGCAAGTTCTTTTCATCATGGGCTTTCTGGAACATACCAAAAATCCCTTCAGAACATCAAGACAGCAAGGACAGTATTTATCAATGAATAATTAGCATGGTAGATTAATGAAATATGTATAATTTAGGAAAATGTTTTGCACACACAAAAAAATATATGTCCATATTATTGTTATTTGTTATGTTCTGTTTGGGTGTGTCACAAGTCTTCCATACTTTACATAACTCCAGAGCAGAGCTATTAGTAGTATTTATTTATTAGATCACATCCAAATCCATCTCCCTCAGGATGGTCTTCCAATTCCCTTAAATGAATTCCATTCACATTCACATATTCTATATTCAAAGGAGATCAAGTCATGGCATGCAATAGCAATCTGCTTTCTATTATACTCAAGTAGATGTCTTTGCAACATATTGTTTTGATTTATGCCCACAAAGACAGCAAAAGCTCTACCGTTCAGAATCCTCCATTTATGTAATTCATTAGTAATAGCCACGTCATCAGAAAAGTGATCAGAATGGTAAACACATCCGACCCACCAAGAACACAGGTTTGAACAATGTGGGTCCACTTATATGTGGATTTTTTCCAAGAAATCTATTAAAAAATTTTAGGGAGATAGATAAAAATTTGAAAAAACTTGCAGATGAACCACATAGCCTAAGAATACTTAAAAAAATAAAGAAAAAGGCATGTCATGAATACATAAAATATATGTAAATACTACTCAATCATTTACCAACATAAGATCTACACAAATATATTACAAAAGTTAAAATTTATCAAAAGTAACACATATATACCAGGCCTGACATTTTAGTTTGTGAACTCATCCTAGGAAAAGTGCCATAGATCTCACTGCTGAATATCACTATGGTCACCTTCAAAGTACTCCCTTTGGGAAGCTATGTACAGATGTCAGCACCCAGTCCACCCTTCAACACAATTTTAGAATTCCTTTTCTGGAATGTCCATCAGAGCTGTCATATTACCCTTAATGTCCTGAATGTCATCAACATGTCTTCCTTTCAATATTTTCTTTATCTTCAGATAAAGAAAAAAGTCACTGGGGGCCAGATCAGGTGAGTAGGGAGGGTGTACCAATACAGATATTTTTGCTGGCAAAAAACTCCCTCACAGACAGAGCCATGTGAGCCGGGGCAGTGCCATGATGCAAGAGCCCTGAGTTGTTGCTGAAAAGTTCAGGTTGTTGTCGTCTACATTTTTAGCCTTTTTAGCATTTCCAAATAGTAAACTTAGTTAACTGTTTGTCCAGTTGGTATAAATTCATGATGAACAATCTCTCTAATATCTAAAAGGTTAGCAACATCATTCTGACTTTTGATTTGGACTGACAACATTTTTTGGTTGTAGAGAATTGGCTGACTTCCACTGTGCACTTTGGCACTTTGTTTCAGGGCTGTATTGGTACATCCATGTTTCATCACCGGTGATAACATGGCCCAAAACATCATCTTGCCTCTTCAAAAGGTCTTGGTAAACTTTTGCTTTCCTTTGTTTTTGTTCATTGGTGAGCTCCTCTGGGACCATTTTTGCACACACCTTTCTCATGCCAAGATTTACAGTTAAGGTTTTCCTACTTGGTTCTCTATCAATGTCTACTCAGTCTGTTATGTTTCTCACAGTCAGCTGACAATTTCCATACACAATTTGACAAATTTTTGCAATGTTTTTTCTCAGTTCTGCTTGTTAGTGGCTATCCTGACCTGTCTTCATCAATGACACACTCTCTCCCCTCAGAAAAAGGTTTAATCCATTTGTACACTGCTGTTTTCTTCACTGCATTAACCCCACAAACTTAGACTAACACGTTCCTAATTTCATTTCCACTCTTGCCAAGTTTAACAAGAAATTTAATGTTTGTTACTTTAAGCTCTGACATTCTCATGATAGCGCACAAAAACACACAACAATAATGAGTGCTACTCAGCAAGACACCACCAAACGTCAAGACAAATTCAGCTGTGAGATACTGATATACTAAGGTTAAGAAAGTTTTTTGTTTTTTTTTTCAGTTTTTGGCTGAGGCTGGGCTTGAACCCACCACCACCTCCGGCACATGGGGCCGGTGCCCTACTCCTTTGAACCACAGGCACCACCCAAGGTTAAGCAATCTTGATTTCTTTGTCCAATGCTGCCAATGTAAGCACCTGGTGGTGAGTTTGCGAACTTAATTGTCAGGCCTTATATATACTTTTAGACCATACATGGCACTATTCACAGTTCAGAGAAATGTAAACAAATGGAAAGAAGCAACAGTAAGTCACAACTGCATAAAATTAATTTTAGTGCATTACTTTACTACTTTAATAATTTTATAGTTCTCTCCTGTTGGTTTATGGTGAGCTCAAGTGTTGCTAGTATCTGTTCAGAATGCCATGTGAAGCTAATTGTGTGACACTAATCATCTCTGTTTGAGCAGTTTATCTCTCCAGTGCCACTGCACATCACTGTAAACAAATGATCCCTAACAGATCTTGTGTATTCAGTGTTTAGTGCAATGCTGCAAACCTTGAATAACACCAGGGGACTCATACAAAGTATCATTAGAGATGCTAGAAGTGCTCCCAAGAAGCAGAGAAAAGTCATGACATAACAAGAAAAAGTTGAATTGCTTTATATACACCATGGCTTGAGGTCTGCAGTTGAGGATGCCTGCCATTTCAGACAAATGATTCATCTTGTAAACAGACAACGTAAACTTAGGCTAGATAAATACAGTACAGTACCATAAAAGTATTTTCTCTTCTTTATGATTTTCTTAAAACATTTGTTCTCCACCTTACTTTTTTGTAAGAATACAGTATGTTAATACATACAACATATAAAATGTGTTAATTGGCTATTTATATTATTAGTCAACAGTAGTCTATTAGTAAAGTTACGGACAAGTCAAAAGTTATAATCAGTTGTTAGTTGTGCATAGGAGTGTTGCCCCTAATACTTTGTTGTTTAAGGGATAACTGTATAGCTTATATACCAAGAAACTAAAGGTAACTCTAGCAAGCTATCCCTATATTGAGTCATCAAGTGATACTGTGTCATTCTGTTGTTCCAAATTATTCTGGTGGAATCACTACATGAGCTTGTACATCATCAATTTTTCAGATCCAGAGTGTTAACCTCATCATCAGATAAGGCTGGCATCAAATCTAAAAGAAATACCTAAGAGTACTGTACTCTAGCTCTGAGGTGCTGGCTTAGAGGTCATACAATTGCATCCCTCCAAACTGTAATTCACTTATAAGTGGCTTTTGATGTCCTATTATTCCCCCCATTTCCATTTATTACCTGTTTTAATTCACACCCTTTTCCCTATGAGTGGGCTTTCTTGCTCAATAGATACATTTTAAACCCATGGGACCAATAAAAACAACAGCCCTATAAACACTTTTCCCTGGCAGATACAATACGATTCACAGGACACTTGGCTCCGTGTTTACAGACAGTCCTTAATTTGTCTATATAGGATGAAGTTATATATACTCCTAAAGGCCTCTAAGTACATGTTCTGTCCAATTTGAATGGTATTAATATTGTATCTTGTGCAATCATAATACTTTACTTTGTTATACACAGCTTTAAACTCAGGGACCACCAGAACAGGAAAAAAAGAAAAAGGATTTTGCAAAATGGGAAGGATATACACTTGTGTACTTGCCTCCTCCCAGATCACTTCATTACTGCTTCTCAATTCTAGAAACCTTACAGGTAGAGTCCTGGCGTTACTTCCTTTCACAATGAATTGGTTAAGCTAACCCTTAAATCCATATATTTTTTTCCAGTGATCAAGTTAGTTACTTTGCAAACAAGTATCTTTAAAGAAGTAGAAGATTTATTAGTGACAGGTAAAAGTGCTCTCATGCTTTTCTTTCAACTGGCCCCCCTTAGCAACCAGATACACACTGAAAAGGCAGTGCGAAGATAAGGCCTATCCTCTCTAGTAAATGCTGTTAGTAATTTTTTGTTTATGTGTTTTTGGCATAAGGTCTGTAATTAATATGTTTATAAAGAGATTATATACATGGTAGGGAGCATAACCCTACTTACTAGAAAGAATGGACTACAGAACTGTTACTTGGTCTTCTTGTTCCCAGAAATTATGGGATTTTCTAATAAGATCTTCTGTGTCCTTGAGAACCAAGACTTTCCATTATAGAAGAAAGAAGGCAAAGATGGAATACAAAATTATTATCATCTTTACATAATTCTGAATTTGATTTTAAAGTACCATAAACTCATGAGCTATTAGATATACATATATAAATTAAATATATATCATTTCAAATTTAAAAAAAAAACAGGGCTTCTTAAAGGAAAGGATGTTCTAGGTCTGGAAAAGAAAATATGCAAGATGACCCGATATGTTTACAGTAGCATTTTTATTTATAATGTGCTAAAACATGAAACAATCTATATGTAATCAATGAAGAAATGAATAATTAAATTGTGACACATTCCTACAATGGAACACTGCACTACCACGAAAATGTACACACTATTACTTCATTAAATGATATGAGTAAATCTCATAAACGTAATACTGAACCAAAGAAACCAGACACTATAAAGAATATATAATATGATCCTATTTGTATAAAATTCAAAAACAGAAAAAAAGTGATCTATGGTTTTAGGTATCAGGAGACATGTTACCTTTGGGAGGTAAGTATTGACTAGGAGGTGTTAGCAATGCTCTGTATCTTGATTTGAGTATTGATTACAGAGGTATGTTCACTCTGAGAAAATTCATTAAGTTACATATTTAGGATTTTTAAACTTTTAAAATTATCTATGTTATTTCTATGTTATTCTTTAATAAAAGGCTTCTTTTTCTTTTTTTGCAGTTTCTGGCTGGGGCTGGGTTTGAACACACCACCTCTGGCATATGGGGCCAGCGCCCTACTCCATTGAGCCACAGGCGTCACCCATAAAAGGTTTCTTAAAATAAAACAAGAGGTAAAAATACACTTATAGGCAAGGAAAAAGATCTCCAAGATAAAATGCTGAATACAAAAGGCAAGTTGTAGATCAATATAGAGCGAGATACAATTCATGTAATAATAAAAACCCATAAGACAATTGTATTATTTCTATATGTACATATATACATACAAAAAAGTCCTCTTGAAAGATGACCAGTAAAGACTTATATGCCTACACTGGGAAAGGAAGTGGTTGGCAGGAACACACAGAATCTTTTCATTATCTATAAAAATTTAATATTGTATAATAACATTTTCATATAATTCTCATACAATCGAAAACAAATTATTTCTAAAAGGCTAGATTGCTCTTAAGTCCAATGACCAAATGGCATTTTAAATAAATGTAAAAACCAGTAGCAAGTCCCTGAAATACTAAGTTGTTAATGTGAAAATTTTATGAGTTTACTGATGCCTGCAAAGACATCAAGATTATATAACATAATTATCAAAAATATTTTTATACATTCATGTAGAACTGACCCTTTTCTACTATAAAATCATTCCATAGAAAAATGAATCATAAAATTTTACCAACTCCTCTTCCCCATAGAAAAGTCCTATTGTTCTATTTTTTGCTTAAATCTTTCTCTGATAATTTTAAATGGGAGGAAAAAAAACTTAGAAACCTATATTTCCAAGTAATGAGTAGATAGGTAAAGAGTAGAAAGCATGTGCTGCAAATGCTATTGAGATCTGAGGACAAATTCATTCAGTTTTATACTTTACTCAAAGGTTTATTACAGTAATTCCCCATCTCTATCCTCTATAGAGAGGTATACACACATGTTAAGGAATACAATATTAGTTATATACTATTAAAAAGATAGCAATAAGGTCAAATTCTATGGCTCTGTCTTTCCAATAAAGTGGGTCTCTCTGGGTCCTAATCCAGTTTTTTGTCTGATAATAAAAGGGACAGTATGTGTACCTTCTGGTGAGTTGTCACGCGAACTTCATTACAAAACTATGTAACTACAGAACTACCATAGCTTGAGATCTAGTTATTTCAGAGATCAGCAAAGTAAACACTCTCAAATGAGGTACATGATTTAGGCTTTGGGAACCCTGAGGCCCCAGGGCATTTTCTGTAATAGGTTCATGAAATAAATGTATTGGGCTTAAACCTTATGGTTTCTCGAAAATGAATATAATTATAAAAATTCAAAATAATAAATGAAATGTGTTCATATGTAATATCCGTATTTGAATCAGATTATCACCTGCCTGCTTTGTCTAGGCTAACTGACCCAATCACATTTTCTCAAACATGATTTTTCTCACCATCCCCAACAAAAATCCACTACCCTATTTATTTACACAAAATCAATTATTCTATTTAACATTATTCAAAATAAGTTTTAAAAAGGAATATAATGTTTTATACATATACATATTTTAAGAAGATAAAAAAAGCAAAAACAAAGACAAAAAACCTTCTATATTTCCTGTTTCTTAGAAATCTGAATTCCCAATCCTTTGAAAATAATTCTAATTAAAGAACCATTAATACATAATACAACATCAGTTTTAGAACTAGTTATATATTCCCCCCCCCCAAAATCTCACTATTAATCACTTTGGCAAATGGTCAAAAGCCCATTTTAAAACTTCTCCTTCTTTAAACCAGGTGCTTACTCAATTTCTTCAGCTGTGTCTCCACATTTTTATATACTAAATCATTCTTCCTTTTGCACTGTAACTGTTTATCTATGTAGTAACAGACATCTCCCTTAAAAGTCTCACTACATACCAAAAGCTGCTACTTTGATGATAATCGCTTGAATGTTAGATGATATCATCTCTCGCAGTAAATCTTCCTGGTTTCTCTGCCAAAGGTAAGCTAAAGGCTGGAGATTAAGCCTTTTACACCTACAAGAAGAAAAAGAAAAAAATCAGATGATACTGTAATGTCCCATAGTTGGATTCATAGCAATTAGTTTGATTTTAAACATAATGCTTCTTTCAAGGACTTTAGCATTTAAGATGTTTAAAAAACATGTTTTGTGTAATGAAGTTTACATATACAACATAAACATATTTAACATCCATGGGCTAAGTTAAACTGATAAAAAATTAATTCTCCCAGCATACTAGAAATACTAATTTTAGTAAGTCTCTAAGTTTAGAAATCTATGTAAAGAGCTTACGAATGTCAATGATGATATTCTGTTTTGAATTACTGAATATCAAAATTACGAAGCATATGCAAATAATTTATCCTAACAAAATAATTATACTCATGATTAAATTTACAATAACTATGGCAATATGAACTAACATGAACTGCTCTTATCTACTAACTTTGAAATTGTTTTTTATGAATTTGTCTCTGAGTCCAAAAATTACTAAGAACAAAGCATACAATTTATTCAGTACCTAGTATGTTGCAGGCATAGTACTAGATACTTTCACATGATTGGTGCAATAGAAAGAAAATGAGTTTTGGAATCAAGACAAATCTGGGTTTGAAACTTCATTTTGCACTCTAGCTATATGGCTGTCCCAAGTTAAGCAAGTTCTAAGAGTCTAAGTCCATGTTCTTAATTCCCTAGTTCATAAAATGGGGCAAAAATACTTCCTTTCAAAGTTTTTAAGAAGATTAAAAGATTAGAAAGTGAAGCCATCCTTTACTCTTCTTTTCTTCCAATCTACCACAATGCAGAATTGTGATCCTTCCTCACCAATACCACCAGTACCACTAACACCTTGGTCTGAGCCACTGTTATCTCTCACGTCAATATCCTAATTTTTTTCCTGGCTTCCAACCTCTTCTTTGAAAAATCCATTTTCAATGCAACAGACAGTGTGATTTTTTTCAAACATTAAGGGATCCCTCTGCTCAAAGCACTGCGGTGGCTCCTCATCACTTCAGGTAAAAATCTCTGCAGTAGACCCATAAAAATATCACCCTGATTACTTCTCAAGTCTAATGCCCCCCTTACTCCATCCATCACTTCTTGCCTACATACTTTTGCCCACTACACTAGCTGTGTTCCCTATTTTTCTCACTTACAACATGCCTTTGCTTAATCACCACTTTCTCAATTAAAAGTAATGTAACTAAAGAATGTAAAAAAATACCTGGACAAATCGGAATTCAATAAATGGCAGTCAAAGTCAAGTGACATGCTCAAATCACGCAGCAAGTGGCTGAGGTAAGATGTCAAACAAGAATATAGTTCTAAAAGCCATCATCCCTAGCGTCTGTAAAGTTGCCTGGCTGACCACTCACACCTACACCCATTACAGTGTCTGTCTCAGAGAATCCCAATACTTATTAAACGTACTACATGTCTGGTCATTTACCTGCATGTGACTCTTCGGGCCTACATTGTTTTTCACCCTACCTTCTTCCCCTGCTACCCTTATTTACCCTTCACCTTTGGGCCCTGTATCCCAAAAAAAAGGTTAGAGGCAGTTAAATCAGGTCGAGGTCCAATATCACTGGCTCATTAACCAA
>CAUYPK010011495.1:0-16042 GCA_963574355.1 Loris lydekkerianus | reverse complement strand
TCCCAGTTACAGGGTTCTCAAGCTTACCTCAAATAGCTTCAGCGAAGATCTCTCCGAGATGTCCTGGCAGAGGCAGCCATCCTCCAATCCTGTGTCTAGAAGGTCTTTCTGCCCCTTTGCAATCCCCCGATCCTGCTGACTATGCCAATATATTGCATAACCGGAGACGCAAACAAGCAGAAGCTTTGCTGTAGGTGTAAAACTCGCTCCTGTAAATATTAAGTCAAGAAACAGACTATATACTCTGATATGGCATATAGCGAAGTTTTTTATTTTAAGTTCAGTTTTTTTACTTTTTCAGTCAAGTACACACTTTATCCTTTTATTATTAGTTTCTTCCTTTTCTCACTTTATTTTTACATATCAATACCATCACATTTTAGTAAATCTCTCCTATTTTCAAGACAATGACTAATCTCTGAGCAGGGCACAAAGATGGAAGTAGCCTCAGGGGAACAAAGTTAATAGAATATTCTCAAGCATTCACTCAGTTTACCCAGTATGAAGTAATGTCTGTGTCCTTTTTTCAGGGCAGAATATCTATAGACCTCAGACAATATGTTGTTAACATATGTCAACCCTCTGGCCCGTGTCTCTGAGACGCCCTTTGACCTTTGCATGCCCTTTGCACGCCCTTTGATCTCAGACTTAACAGGGAGTACTGCCTCAGAAAATGGCCTAAGGAATTTTCCAAAAAAGCCTATCTCTGTGAGTAACCCAGGGGGGTCCAGATTTCCTAAGCCTCTGGAAGAAAAACAAGTCATTTTAAACTCACACTGAATTCACTTTGTGTGCTTGATGTAGGATATGTTTATTTTTAAATATTATCCTACAAGTGATCTTCTAGGAGGGGACCTAAGCATGCCAGGAAAGACCCTCCAAGTACCCACTGCAGAAGGACTGTCTCCTGAAAGCCAGCCCCATCCACACACCAGCCTCCCTAGTCTTATGGCTTCTCTGCCTATAAAAGCTTCTCTGCAGGTTACCATGATATTCTTGGTGCCCAGAGTTCTAAGACTCTACAGATCATCCTTCCCTGTCCCTGACCCCACCCCTGAGACAACAAAGATACACACACACAAGTTGCTGACAGGAAACAAGTGAGATCCCACCACCCAAGAGGACCACCTCCCCACCAGGGGACTGCACTGGCAGACAGAGCCAAGAGCCCAGAGCAGCATAAACTTCACAGCCTTGGAGCTAGGCCATGCGCTGGACATGTGGACACTCTCACCACCTGCTCTCAGTTTCCTTAAGAGAGGCAAATGCCCCAGCAGGTCAACCAGGGCCCCACGACTCCTTGGTTCAGAGGCATCGAAGACCCTCGGACACCTGGGTGATAGGCCCCCTCTGTGGCTGACTCTGGCTGTGTTTTCTTGGGTCTTTTGACGTGCTCAAGCCAAAGTCATGGCGTCTCTGTCCTAGATCCCAGAAACACTTTTCCTCAACTCATTTTTTTTTTTTATATTTATATGCTAGAAGTCTCTCTTGTAACAACAGCAACAAGAATGAAAACCTAATTAAAAATCACAAGCGGTAGCTCCCACCCATGGTCTCAGCCATTCAGGAGGGTAAAGCAGGAGGATCCCTTGAGGTTACAGTGAACTATGATAATGCCACTACACTCCAGCCTGGGCTATAGAACAAGATTCTGTCTTAAAAGAAACAAAACAAAAAGCCCAAAATAAAAACAAACAAAAAAGACCTACTTGAGCTGATCTAGATGATGAGTGAGTTGGAAGAGAAAGGCTGGTAGAAACATGGACTTGAGGGATTTCCCTCTACACCAGTGATTTTTAACCACTGTGCTGTGAAAATTTTTAAAGTACATTAATCGAATTACTTTTTAAAGAAGTTCAAAGCACAATAAATTTTTTTTTACTTTTTTTTGATCAACATAATTTAAGTGTGCCACAGAGGTTTAACTACAGACTCAAATGTGAGTTTGAAAAACACTGCTCTGGAGTGTAGCAACCAATCACAAAAGCCCACACCATGCTCTACCTTCAAAGAACTGCCATGATGTCTGAGTTTTCCACTTTCCTCTGGTTAAGAAAGGATTCTCAAAGAGTATTGACAACTCAAAGATGTTATTAAGTAGTAAGGAAGAGTAAGGATTCACGGTCGAGGGTGGGAAACAATGGGTTAATTCATCTGTTTTCTATAAACAAGCCTCCCTCTTTATCCAAATCCAGCAGGATCCCGATGTTGAGCACAGGGAATTCAGAAAGCAAGTCTGAGAGGCAAGGGACATCATGCTACCCAGATGGTTTTAGTTATGGGGTTGGGGGAAGTGAACAATTTAGTACAAGTATGATATCAAAAAATTTATCAAAACCTGGGGCTTAATTCAAATAGTGAGAGTTCCGATGGCAAAAGAGACCTGAGCTTTCCTTGTGGCATTTTATTATGTGAATTCTGTAAGCTGCCTCAGGCCAGGGTGGACAGAAAGAAGCATATGAAGAAACACTAAGGAGGCTCGGCGCTTGTAGCACAGTGGTTATGGCGCCAGCCACATGCACCAATGCTGGCGGGTTCAAGCCTGGCTAGGCCTGCTAAACAACAATGACAACTGCAACAAAAAGCCAGGCGTTGTGGAGGGCGCCTCTAGTCCCAGCTACTTGGGAGGCTGAGGCAAGAGCATTGCTTAAGCCCAAGAGTTTGAGGTTGCTGTGAGCTGTGACGCCACAGCAGTCTACTGAGGGTGACATAGTGAGAACCTGTCTCAAAAAAAAAAAAAATGAAAAAGAAACACTAAGGAAAAGGAGAGAAGGGCTTGCTGCCTTTAACGTCACGTGGCTAGAGCAAGCCATCCTCAGAAGCCAGGATTACAGAGGTAAGGAGGAGTTGGACAAGCTGAGATAAGTGGGGAGAAGGGTTTCTGTGTTCCACAGGTCCCAAGAAATTATGACTCTGGGATGACAAGGGTCCTAACATTTGCTTGGCAAACAAAATGAACTCACTGCCTTGTTTCTGGGCCTTCAGGGCACGTCTGTAGCAGCAAGACTCTGATACCAACTTGGCTATAAATCCAACATGGGACACCTTCTGCTTCTATCTGGGAGACAGATCTCCCAGTTGGGCTGGGATTTCAGGGTGACTCAGCAGCTGCAGGCCCCAAGTGAGGGAGAACAGGTCCTGGTGGATAGAAGCAGCTTTACTCCAACCCAGCATGAGGACAGAGCAGTCTTTGGTAGACCCAGATAGCACTGCTAGCCTAGAGGTAAGAAAAGCAGGGGAGAGGGAAACATGTCTGCTATGGGCCCCCCAAAATGTCCATATTCATAACTGATCCCATAGCTGCGCTGTCTTTTATGGAGGAGCTGCACCTTCCTACCCTACCCCAACAAGGGCCACTGGTAAAGTCTAGTTGGAGGGTCACCAGTGTGCTCCCAGGATCTGTGGAGAACCACAGGATCAGCAGGAAGGCAGGTTATGAGGCTAGGTGACCTGCACCTACCAGTAAGTTCAGCCCTACTTGCTTCCCTAACAATAAAACACATGCTAACCCAACTTTTGGTGCTGAGTAAGAATTTCTGGAAGGAGCTCCGAGAACATACAGTACTAGGTCATGTCAAGCAGGTGCTAAGTGACCCAGCCTTGGCCCCCTCTCCGACTCTACCCCACCAGCCCCCTGGCTCACTCTGCTCTGACCTCCCTGTTTCTAGAACACACAGAGGGCTCCTATGTCAGATTTCATGAGGGCTAGTCCCCACATGGCTTCTTGTCACTCAGGTTCTGGCTCAGGTGTCCCCGTGGCCTTCCTGTTGACCCATCTGCAGGAGCACAACCCCTACTCACCCCTGGGCGTTTCCGGGCTAGGTTCTGTTCTGTTTGCTCTTGACCGTCTGCCTTCCCTTAGTTTACCCTTAGGTCTGCTTATCACCTGTCTCCCTAGGGCAAGCAGGAGCCTGTTGCGCAACCACTGGGGTGCCCCAGGGCGCCTCCATGGCAGTTGGAGGACTAGCAATGCCAGAGCTGGGCCATCTGGATGCAGGACAGCCATGTGAAACTCCCCAAGTGGAGGTTAACACCTGGCCCTGCCTCTCGCTTGACTGTGGCAATAACGGGAACTGCATCAGCCCCAGAACTGAGTCTCAGAACCCCCTCCTCAGATGATGTCTTTTAAACTCTAGGGTGTGATGCCGTGTTCTACAAGCTCTCTGGAAAAAAGCCCCCTGGAGTGAAATACTTAACTTTACAAATACATCAGTGCAAACGAAAACACTGTGTGATTATGCCTTTTTCATTTTCATTTTTATCACCCATTGTCTGTCTGAAGCTATGTGGTGACACTGGCCTTCTTGTCATTACCACTTACTCATGGCTTTGCCTTTGGAAATATAAACGAGGCAGGACACAAAGCCTGACTCCAGATGTGACTCTCAGTCACTTTCTCATGTGTTTTAGACAATCTTAAAAACTCCCTTTTCTAAGGAGCCCATTATGATGCTGCATTTGCCAAAACAAGAAAAATCTTTTCTAATGCATGAGATGTGGTCGTGGGAGGAATAGAGCTACCATGTGTCTTCCTAACACGAGACAGATGTTTCCCTCACTCAGCTAATCATTCAACAAACACATGTAGTTACTAAGCATCTCCTAAGTACCAGAGATTACTCTAGATGCTAAGATAATAACCAAGAACTAACTCTGCTCTCATGAAGCTAACAAGAAGTGAGGTGTATGGAGATGAATGATACATAACTAACCATGTAACAGGCTAGGCCAGAACCACCCAGAGGCCCGTGGCTGGCATAGAGCCCTGAAACGGGAATAAGCAGGGTGCCATTTATGTGCAAGTGAATAATGAATCACAATAAAGAAATAATAAAGTTCACTCTGAATCTCTGCAATAAACATTTGTAAAAGACCTTTAATCACAAACTTGACCCTTTTTGGTCACATGTTAAGAAATCCCAAGAAACATAGTGCTGCACTGTGAGAACTGGCCATAGGCACTGAGGGCCACATACCTGTGCTTGTTTGATGCTGTGCTTGGGGGACAAGCTGCCAGTGCTATTGAGGCTACTGACGCTGCCGTGGGACGGTGTGGAGCGGAGGCTGTCTTTTGGAGGGGGGCTGGCAGGCAGGACGGGGACGGCACCAGGGAACACAGTCTTCTTTCTCTTTGAGGGTGGGATGAGGGATGGAGGCAGGACGGAGGGCACAGGCTCCTTCTCAAGGGCTCGGTACACCAAGTGCATGGCCTATAAGTGCAAACGAGAATGGACAGCATTGAGGGAGCTGCAGTGACACTACAAACACTCGTTGAGAGGATGCCAAGTGACCAAAGTAAAAGCAAATTTTTCCTGATAATTATCTTCCAATGTGTAACTTTCCAAGATACTTGTTTAATTATTATTAAACAAGAGACTGAAATGAGGACAAAAATAATTCAATCAAGCCAGACTTCACACGTCTGGAGGGTCACCAGCTCCAAGGCTGACAATTTCCAAAGTACTGAAGTTTAGAAGTCTAGAGACACCACAAGAGCTGCCTGTGCTTCAAGATATTTAGCTACTCCCCAGTCCAGGCAATATAGCAAGACCCCCATCTCTAATCTAATCATTTGGATGCTCTAGAGATGCAGAAAATGACACCAAATGCCATGCTGTGTGAAGGACGGGAGGCTCCCTGTTGCAGGCTGATGGGAAAAACAAACTTTGTCTAAAACAAGGACTTAAAAGTCCATTTTAAAATCTAACAAAAACCAAAACCACAACCTCTTTCCTTCAAAAGAGCCTTTAAGTTGCTATCTGCATAGAGAACAGATCAATAATGTAGGTAAATCTATGGCCACTTCAAACTACACAATGTTAAATCCAGCTATTGATAAAAAGAAATGCAAAATGACACAATTCTAAGACATATTTACAGATTGACACGTTATCTTGGCTGAAATGATGAGAAATGATCAAAACAATGGAAACACAGGGTGAAGCAGGTCCCTAGCCTCCTGAGTACATACTGGGCCCGTCACCCACCTGCTGGGAGTCCCTCCCCAAGGGCCACTCAGTCAAGTGTGATCAGAAGAAATATAAGAAATATACACTGAGGGGCTAGAAGAGGAAAGGATGGGGAGTTAGTGTTGAATGGGGGTAGAGTTTCAAGTGGGGAAGATAAGAAATTTCTGGGGATGGATGGTGGGGTGGCTGCACATGGTGAGTCCTTAATGCCACTGAGCTGCAAAATGGTTATGATAGTGAGTGTTATGTATATTTTACCACCAAATAATAGGTCAATAATGGACAATCTGGAAAATGCTCAAAGTAGAAGGGCACAACCCACTGACCCGAATGGGAAAGAAACACAACTGAGCGCTTTCGGATGTACGGGACTAGGAAGGAACATTTAAGAGAAACATACCATTTTCTTGGACAATGGCTCAAATTTAACCCAGATATTTCAAATTTAAAAGGTTTTACACACATATAAAGTAAGGTAACCATAAGCGCCAGCTCATGTGCATATTCTAAATGCCATTTTAAAGGTGCTTAGAATCCCTAGGACAGAAAATGCGTCTTGTGCACATTTTATCATTTTTCTACTACTTAGAAATTCCCAGATAATTCACATACAAGTTGGTTGAACGTTTGTTTTTTTGGTTAGACTGAACTCAATTACTACTTATTAAAGCATCATTCTTAATCTTAACTATAAGGGCTACTTTATTCTACTTCAAGATTTAACAGAATGAGCGGAATGAATAAATGCCCCTATTGGCAGAGAAAGGCCAAGATGGGAGGGAAGGAGGCAGAAGGAAAAGGAGGAGAAGGAAGAGGCGGAGAGCTTCTGCTACAGTTGAACTTCTGTGCCCCTCCAAAATTCACGCTGAAGCATAATCCCTGAGGCAGCAGTACTGAGAGGGGAGACCTTTAGGAGGTGATGAGGCCATGAGGGCTCCACCCCCATGGATGGGACCAGCACCTTATAAAAGGGCTTGAGGGAGTCTGTTACTCTCTTTTTCTGTTTAATGGGATGCAGCAAGAAGTGCCATCCTAGAAGCAGAGATCAGGCCCTCCACCAGATACCATATCTGGTGGTGCCTCAATCTTGGACTTCCCAGCCTCCAGAACTGTGAGAAATAAATTTCTGTTGTTCATAAACTACCCAGTCTTAGGTGTTTTGCTGTGGTAGCAGGAGTACACCAAGACAAGCGTGGTAACGTGGGCCCAAAAGGAGGAGGAGAGGCCCGGGGGAAGCCAGCCCAGTACACCCAGCTGCAAGGGTGCTGAAGGTGCCCACAGGCTCGGGGGTAACCTGCTCTACACACAGATCCCCTGCTGCCCCAGAAGAAGAAAGAGGACAAGGATGCTTGGAACTTGAAAGGCGCAGACGTCTACGGCTAGGGGGCTGTGGAGTGTGGCCCTCTGCACACTGACTGCCCAGCTCCACCTGGTGAGCAGACCTACGAATAGTGGTGCCCCAGCAGTCAGGGAGCAAACCAGAGCCTGGTTTCTAATCAGGCTCCACGCTCACAGAAGCCAGGGCTCCCTGGAGAGACAGCTGAAGGCAGGGCCAGGATGGGAAATGCACAGGGTTACCCAGGAGCATTTTGATGTGGCAAAAGTAAACAGTGCTCAGGAGTAAGCACGTGTTCAGATGGGGACCAAAGGGACCAGCTGGGAGGAGCACTCACAGATCAAACTAAACCATGTCAGGAAGGATTATAAACAGTGGAACTGGGAACACAGCCATGAAGCCACACAATATAAATACATTCCTTATTGTAGAAGGCCAACTACTATAAGTGTGTGAGGAACGCCGGAATTAGAATAGAATATCACAGAATAGAATATCACCATTTGACAGCCACTATCATAATGGACTCAGGCAAGACTCATCAGCAGATACTAGAACTCGTGGATAACAGTCTGAGAGAATGTTTACATTCTCAAGATGTCCCCAACAAGAGATGGGGCTGGGAGGTGGGGAGGGAAAGTAACTGCAGGGAGAAGAAACCCAGCAACTTCCACCTTGACTTAGCAATGAGGGGTCAACATGGCAGGATGACACATGTTGACATCGCATCCCCCAGGAGAGAGGCCCCCAAAGACAGGCATGGCCTCCATGGGATTGCTGCATGAAAGGGCATGACCTGGGTCATTATGGGGAAGCAGCAGCTAACCCCACATCCAGGGACACTCCACAACTGCTGGCCTGTGTGCTTCAAGGTAACCCATACCAGCCAGACCCAGCGGCTCATGCCTGTAATCCTAGCACTCTGGGAGGCCAAGGCAGGGGGATCTCTTGAGCTCAGGAGTTCAAGAACAGACTGAGCAAGAGCAAGACCCCGTCTCCACTAAAAATAGAAAAAAATTAGCCAGACATTATGGCAGGCACCTGTAGTCTCAGCTCTCGGGAGGCTGAGGCAAGAGATCACTTGAACCACAGAGTTTGAGGTTGCTATGAGCTATGATGCTAGGGCACTCTACCCAGAGCAACAGAGTGAGATTCTGTCTCAAAAAAAGAAAAAAGACACTCATGCTATGAAGACAGCCAGAGGAGCTGCTCCAGGTTAAAGGAAGTGAAAGACACAGGACAATGGAATGTCATCTTTTGCCACAGGGATGTTTGGGGACAACTGGTATGAACTAAATAATATCCTCAGATTACATGATAAGTGATACAATCAGACATATACTAAAATAGAAAGTAAGATATAAAGATATAACAAAAATGTCATAAATGAGCTGACATCATGCTCATTTCCTGATTCTGGATTGGACAATGGTTACATGAGGGAGTCCTTATTTTTAAGAAATACACACTGAAGTATTATGGGATGAGGACCTTTCAACGTGTCTGCAACTTTTTTTTTTTCCCGATTACAAAACAGGTTTATTTTTAATTTAATTTTTTTGAGACATCGAATGTTATTATGTCACCAATGTGTCTGCAACTTAACTCCAAAATAGTTCAAATGAAAAATCTGTGAGAAACAGAGAGAAAGAAAGAAAGAAAGGGAGAGAAGAAGAAGGCAGATGCAATAAGTAGAAAGACTATGGAATTCAGGTGAAAGGTATCCAAAAAAATTCTCTGCACTGCAGGCTATAGCCTTTATCTGAAATGCTTTCAAATTTTTGAATATATGCATTACGCTTACAGGCCCAGCATCACTAATCTGAAATCTGAAATTCTCCGATGGGTGTTTCCAGTGACATTGTGTCACTGCTCAAAAAGTTTTACAGGGCGGCGCCTGTGGCTCAGTCGGTAGGGTGCCGGTCCCATATACCGAGGGTGGCGAATTTGACCCCAACCCCAGCCAGCTAAAACAGCAGTGGTAAGTGCAAGAAAAAATAGCCGGGCATTGTGGCGGGGGCCTTTAGTCCCAGCTATTCTACTTTACTGAGGCGGAGGCAGGAGGATCGCTTCAGCCCAAGAGTTGGAGGTTGCTGTGAGCTATGACGCCACAGCACGTGACCAAGGGCGACAGAATGAGACTCTGTCTCAAAAAAAAAAAAAAAAAGTTTTCAAAATCAATACTTTTTTTACAAAAAAATTAATGAAGAAAAAGAAGTGAATGCAGATAGCCCCATGTGAGCTGCACACTGCCTTCCTCAGCAGGGTGGGGGAGAGACACAGTGGGGCCTACCACAGCGAACTCATCCCGGTCCAGGTGTCCATCCTTGTCGATGTCACTGAGATCCCAGACCTGGAAGGGGAAGACAAACTTGGGTTATTATGGTAGGAACGGCTCATGTGAGAGCAACCCCACCCCCACTCCAGAACTTGGATTCCAAGTCCATAGTGCTCATTGGGATCAGGACAAGGCAATCAAAATACATTCTACAACCAGGCTGTGAGTTCTCTGAAAAATCATCATCTGTTGAAGTGATGTCAACTCCCAGATCCACGGTCTGCCAGACACAGTGATTATAATCATGTCCAGAGCTGTACATTGAACCAGCCCTGATTTTTCTCTTTTATGTCTTACAAAGAGATTTTGGAAAAGACAGCTTTGACTTGGTCACTGTTGCTGCCCTGAACACAAGCCCTACACACTCACTCTTGAAAAGCTAGCTCCCACCCTGCAATCAGGGCTAGGCAGGGCTGCAGGCAAGGGTCTAAGCAGGGCTGTGGATCTCTCCCAGGTGGCAGATGGTGACATGCCAGGCCACTCACTACTTAGTAAATGAAGTGGACAGGTTTGGGATCTGGGCTGTGTCAGAGGCCACAAGCAAGATGCTAATTTCCCAGCCCAACTCATCCTTCTTGGACTGCAAACCAGTCTGACTAGGACAACACTGGATATCCCTCCAGATGCTTCCCATGTCAGCACTGCCCCTCCAATCAGCCACTACAACTTGGGTCCATGGAGGTTTCTCATTGGGGTCCTCCTGTCCACTTCCACTGATGTGTGGATTGCTTAGACCTCATCTGCTCCACGCAGGCTGGAGCCTTCAGCTGGTCCCCTGCATTTAGTCTTAACCCCGTGTAATGCACCCCTGCCCCTGGCCCCCCACCGTCCCTCAGCCTGGCTATGATTCCAACAGGCTGAGGATTCTAACAGGCCCCCGGCCGCAATCTTCCCCCAGCCCAGGGCCTCCCAGCATAGCATTACTGACCCTTGGGGTGGGGGTGTCCTGGGTACCACAGGATGCTAAGCAGCATCCCTGGCCTTGGCCACCAGAAAGCAGAAGTGCGACAATCAAAAATGTCCCTAGTCATTGTCCAAAATCCCCTAGGGGACAGAAATGCCAGGGGGAACTGCAGCCCCAACCAGCTTTTCAGGCTGTGTCTGGCTTCTGTGCCTTTACTCAAGCCTTCATAGCCCTAAACTTCTGCCTGAGTTCCCCCCACCCTGAAGGGCATGACCAAGGTCACCTCTGCCAGGAAGCCTTCCCTCCCTGCCCTGTTCCCCCTGCTCAGGTGGGTTAGAAGCCCTCCCCTCTTGATTCCCAGGGAGGCTGTGCGGGGGGGGGGGGGGGGGCGGGGAGTATGAGGAGTGAAGAGGGCAGGGTCTGGGGACAACCATTTCAAAATATACATCTGGGCTTGGTGCCTATAGCACAGTGATTATGGTGCCAGCCACATGCACCAAAGCTGGCAGGTTTGAGCTCAGCCTGGGCCATCTAAACAATAATGACAACTGCAGCAAAAAAATAGCTGGGCGTTGTGGTGGGTACCTGTAGTCCCAGCTACTTGGGAGGCTGAGGCAAGAGTGTAAGGTTGCTATGAGCTGTGACGCCACGGCTCTGTACCAAGGGCAACAAAGTGAGACTCTGTCTCCAAAAACATAATAAAAATATATTTCTGACCCTGTCCCACACTGCTGACAATAGGACCTCATCTCTTCTCTGCCCTTTAATCACTGGGCAGCTCAAGGCAACTTCCCTACAACACTTAAAGCTCTGTTTCCCCATGTGGAAAATGGGCATGACACTATCTGTAATTGGGTGACCATAAGTACTGGAAATATTTATTTGTGCAGAGTAACAGAGCTGGGCCTGTACATACTAAGCCCTGGGTTAATGAGTTATTACTAGCATCTTAGCCATTACTTACTTATTTGACCTCCTTGACCATATCTAATTTTATCCCCATCTTCCCAGAGCTCAGCACAAGACCTGGTCCAGCACTGGCTCTGAAAAATGCTTGCTGAAGGACTTAAGAGATGACTAATGTGTAGGAGCCTAGATGCACAGATAAATGACTATAGGGGGCATGGGTGCATGGTGACTGAACACATAGGGGAGTGGTTGCAAAGACGCATGCATGTACAGATACATGGATGAATGGAGGAGCAGATGAGAAGTGACCCCGCTACCACAAGACCTGGAGCCAGGGCTGAAGGTTGGCAGAACATCCCCTTACCAGCCACGGCTCCCCTTCTAAAAAAGCGTGTTCTACCACTGTGAGTCTCTGCTTTGTTTTTTTGCTTTTGTTTTTGTTTTTTATTTTTATTTTTTCCAAATTAATATGAGGGTACAAATTTTTAGGTTACATTGTTCTCACTTCCAGGGTAAAAGGAGCCCCTCACCCAGGGGGCGTGTTATACACCCTCACAATGTGCACATTAGGTGAAATCCCGCCTCATGCCCTTCCTCTTTCTGCCAATCGTCCTCCCTCCTCCCCCCTTCTCTCTACCCCAAACTAGATTATATTAGTGTTTTATTGTTCTTATGAGCATGTAATTGTTTTTATATTTACTTCATATTAGTATGGAGTACACTGGATATTTATTATTCAATTCTTGTGATTACATTACTGAGAAGAACGTATTTCAGCTCCATCCAGGTAAATGTAAAAGATGTAACGTCTCCATCGTTTTTAATGGCTAAATAGTACAGGGGTCTCTGCTTTGTTGATGATTTTACTCTACAACAGTCTGCCATTTTACATCCAACCGCCAGGTATTTTGTAAGGACTGCCAAATAAACACACACACGCTGCACACGAAAGGGCCACCGCATCCTGATGCAGTAAGAGCTCACACCCTATAAAGCCCACTAGTGATGGACACCAGGCCACAGCTGACATGAGAATGGAGGAATTTGAGCAATCCTCTGTCACAGCCGCCCCATTTCAAATTAAAGCATCAAGATGGGCTCAGCCAGCCATACCCAAACTGGGTCATTGTCTGTAAATATACCTTATAGATTTTATGGTGATATTCAACACGAACAGTATTAGGTGAGTCAGAGTGTGCCTGAATTTGTGCCAAAGGACCTCCCACTCTGGGCCTAAACCTTCACCTGCTCCAACAAAGTGATCCTTCCCAGACAGGTATCACCCATCCTCTGTAAGTCTAGACAAGGAAACACACACATACAGCCATGTGGAACAAGGCTTTGTGCACAAAGCAAACCCACAGGGCCACAACTCAGACCTCATTAAGAGTTGAAACAGGCTGCAGTACAAAGCTGTATCTCAAAATACTTATGTTTACAGTCAGAAGGAATAAGTTCCTTTTAAAGACAGGGGGTACAAAAGAAAAAAGTAGAAGGAATAGATCTAGTGTTTGATAGCACAACAGGGTAAGTACAGTTAACAATAAGTTATTAAATCTTTGAAAATAGCTAGAAAAAAAGATTTAAAATGTTCTCAACACAAAGAAATGATAAATATTTTAGGTAATATTCCAATTACTCTGATTGTTACATATCGTATGCACATCTCAAAATATCACATATACCCCATCAATATTTATAACCACTACATATCTAAAAAAAATAAAATATAAAATAAAGGTCAGGTGTGGTGGCTCACGCCGATAATCCTAGCACTCTGGACGCTAAGACGGGTAGATCCCTTAAGCTCAAGAGTTCAAGACCAGCCTGAGGAAGAGTGAGACCGCATCTCTACTAAAAATAGAAAAAGTAGACAGGTGTTATGGTGGGCATCTATAGTCTCAGCGATTCAGGAGGCTGAGGCAGGAAGACTAGGAGTTTAAGGTTGCTGTGAGTTGCGGCGACGCGATGGCACTCTAACCTGGGGCAAGAGGAAGATTCTATCTCAAAATATGTATATAAAAATATAAAGTTGACTTTTGAACAATGTTAGTTTGAACTGTGAGGGTCAACTTACACTTGTATTTTTTCAACCAAAGATCAAAAATACAGTATTGAAGGGATACAAAACTGAGGATACAGAGGACCAATGCTTCATATGTGTAGGGCTGACTGTAAGACTTGAGTATGAATGGATTTTGGTATATGTGGTACAGGGGGGTTCCTAGAACCAATCCCAAGTATATCAAGGAACAAATGCACTTATATTTGTATCTAATAGAAATATAAGTGATTGAGTCCTTTTTTTACAAAAGGGAATACACAAAACTTTTTCTAAGCTTGCAGCAGAGTTGAATGTACCTTTCCCTTGAGCATTACAGGAAAAAAAAAAAAAAAAAGTAATTAACAACAGAAACTCCAGGCACAGTGGCTTATGCCTGTAACCCTAGCACTCTGGGGAGGCCAAGGTGGGTGGATTGCCTAAGCTCATGAGTTTGAGACCAGCCTGAGCTAGAGCGAGACCCCTGTCTCTAAAAAAATAGCTGGGCATTGTGGCAGGCACCTGTAGTCCCAGCTACTTGGGAGGCTGAGGCAAGAGAACCACTTGAAGCCTAAGAGTTTGAGGTTGCTGTGTGCTATGACACCATGGCACTCTACTGAAGGTGGCAAAGTGAGACTCTGTCTCAAAAAAAAACAAACTATAAAAACACAATAGAGCCTCGGCACCTGTAGCACAGTGGTTACAGCACTAGCCACATACACTGAGACTGGCAGGTTTGAACCCAGCCCGGGCCACCTAAAACAACAATGACAGGTAACAGCTTCCCTGCAACTGGGCATGGTGAGTCTGGGGAGATAAGACTCCAGGCATCTCTGGCTGGTGGGATCTACCTATAATCATCCCTTTGAAGATACAGGGAGTCAGCAAGGGACCTCTGGACCCCAAGAGGAGGACAAAAACAGTGGAAAATTGGCAAGTAGTTGCGTGTGTTCAATCGACCTAATCCCGCCAGCAACCGTCAGCATAAGCAGCAGTGAGACTACAAACCGGAAAGGCCTTATCTGTGAACTGTTTCGGTGTTTTTGGACTTGGCACTCAGTTGAACTGCCTTGGGGAGAGCTTGAGTAAGAGTGCAGAGAACTCTGGGCATTGTCTAGGGACCCAGACTGAGCCGCTGAGCCAGACAGAGCTAATAGTGTTCGGCTGTGGGCTGCAGGGAGCCATTGTGAGAGAACTGCCCTGGCAAGCTCCGCCCTCAGGGTCACAGAGCAAGGATCGGGCAGGAGCTAATAACCTAGTGACTGAGCAGGCTAAAGGTGGGGCCTGAGCTGCCTTACACCCTTAACCCTCAGGGGCAGAGTGAGACTGGTTTTGGCACACTGGAGCCTCGGGCTGTTGCACTGGGTAGAGTGCCATGGCGTCACAGCTGATAGCAACCTCAAACTCCTGGGCTTGGAGCCGCCCAGACCTCCATAAGAGCTGCGCAGCAACCCCTCACCCACGACCCGCGTCCACCTCCACCTGCCCTGACCAAGAACTGCGGGAGCTACGCAACCCTGCCTCCACACCAGCCCACTCGTCTGGCCAGGGACTCTGGTAGCTGTGTGCCCCCCCGCCTCTGCGCAGAGCCCTTCTCCTGGCCAGAGTCTGCTGGAGCCTTGGGCTCTCTATGCCAAAGTCACTGGGCGCCAGGCACTCCCAGAACGGTGCACACCACCTCCCACCCTGTTGCTGGATCTGGGTGTGTCACACTCCGGAGCTGCTTCCACAACCAGAACTCCCCGGCTGGGGCAGCCCCAGAGGAACTACACAGGGTTACTCCCTACAAAGATACAGCAACAACAGAGTGATCCCGCTGGGGTCTAATCTTGGAGACACACCTCCCCAACTCTGAGGACAGCCAGAGGCAATGGTGAAAAACAATCATGAGGCAAAATTAACAGAAAAACTCTGGCAATATGAATAATCATAGTAGATCAACTCCCCAAGGATCAATGGGGCAGAAACAGCACAAGATCCCATGCACAAACAAATAGCTGAGATGTCAGAAATCGAATTCAGAATCTGGATAGCAAATAAGATAGAATTAGAATTCGAAGCAGTAACCCAAAAGATATCTCAAGAATTCAACGAATTCAAAGACCAAATGACCAAAGATTTTGACACATTGAGACAAGAAGTTGCATCCCTCAAAGATCTGAGAAACACAGTAGAATCCCTCAGTAACAGAATGGAGCAAGTAGAAAAAGGATTTTGAAGACATTGAAGACAAAGCTTTCGAATGCTCCCAAACTCTAAAAGAGGAAGAGAAATGAAGGGCAAAAACAGATCACTCTCTCAGAGAGCTCTAGGATAATTCGTAGAAAACCAATATTTGTCTTATAGGGATCCCCGAAAGCGATGAAGTGGCTTCACAAGGCACAGAGTCTCTTCTCCATGAGATTATGAAGGAGAACTTTCCAGACATGCCAAGAGATTCTGAAATTCAGATAGCAGACAGTTTCAAAACTCCAGCATGACTCAACCCAAATAAGACATCCCCCAGACACATCATAATCAATTTCACTAAAGTTAATATGAAGGA
>CAUYPK010011492.1:0-34733 GCA_963574355.1 Loris lydekkerianus | reverse complement strand
TGAGGCCTAGTGCAACTTCCCGAGCCTGACTAGAAGTAGATCCATCGAGCTACTTCCGCGTAGCAATGACTCAGCAAGGCCCGGCCTGAAACTGCCTCTACCTAGATACAGCCAATGTGGTACCATGCCACTGGCCCGACCTTGTCACGCACCTCTTCCTCCGCCTTCTTTCCCCGCCCCTTCTCCACAATAAAAAAAATAATAATAATTAAAAAAAAAAGATAACTTGAAAAAAAAAAAAGATGATTTTGGCTGGAGAGCTCATAACTTCATTTATTTTTGCTAGTTAGCATAAAGTGTAATTATTAAACTCTCTCTTCCCCCTGAACTATCCATAACACTACCCAATCTACCCACCCTACCCCCAAAATAAATATAAAACAACCAACCTACGGGAATGAAAAAACAAGAAAATACAAGAGATTCAAACAGTCCTTGAGGGAGAGAACACTCATTTAATACTCATTTAACATTTTAAAAGGGAAATGAAGGGGAAAACACAGAACCCAATGAAGGGAGAAATCCATCCCCTGCTATTCAATTCTCGGTGGTATGAGTTTATGATGGGCTGGTTCTCTCTCCCACCCTCAGGGGGGCACAGTGCTCACCGGAGCCTCCCTGTCATTACAATTTCAACTTTGCAACTCCCCTGTCAGACAGTGGCAGCTGCCGAGAAACACCAGGTAGCTAAATCATTTATGCTGTTTGGGGAAAAGGGGACCAACACAGGAAATTATTTTTACAGGAAAAAAATAATTGTGAGAAGAAACAAATAAATAAGAATTGCAGGTGGTTCTCCTCTCCCCATCAATGACAGCAAGGTGACCTCGATATCATAACTCAGGGAGAAAAATAACCAGCCAGCTCCAATCCGAAGGATATTAGGCCAGCATGGCACCTCTAGCAGGAAAACCACACTGTTAACTGAACAATAACAACTAAATGTAAGACTGGCTTATTAACTGGGTAACCAGAGTCAGTTTTTTAACCTCTGAGAGCCTCAGTTTCCCCATCTGTAAAGTAGGGATAATACCTTTCTAATATATTCTAAGATTATAGAACATTTGACACAATGTTGCCTGCACAGGGCTTAACCTAGTACCTAATATACCTGCGCTCAGTTAACAGGAAAGGCTTAAAGTCATGTTTATGGGATTGTCCCTGGGAGAAAATGTGACTACTACACGAATTTGACATAGAGCATGGCACATAGTCAGTAGTCAATAAACAGCAGTGCTTGGTCTTGTTCTTACCATCACCTTGGACATCACTGGCTGCTGCAGAGAACTAACACCAGAACGGCAGGGAAAGCAGAGCATCTTCTAATACAACCTCCTCCTGAATCTTTCATTCTGGAGGCCCTGCTAGCAACAGTCAGACTCTAAAGGACTAACTCAGGGAAAATGCCAGACGGAGCAGCCCCACGTCCACACCAGGCCCACACCCACGCCCAGGTCATGCTTACACACACTGACTTACAGAGCCTCCTTTCTAGAAAGAACTTCACAACGTGTTTATCTCTCTGTCATGCTTAGGACTACCTAGTTTTAAGCCAGAAACTATAAAGGAGAGTGACATGAGTAAACAGTGGTTTCTTTGTTCAGGAGAGCGTGGGAGCTGTCAGGGTTACAGAGTGTTCACCATACAGGTTGAGACCCATCACGGGGAGAGACCAATTCTGAGAGACTTGGCGAACATTCTGTTAATTAGTAAGAAGGGAAGGGAAGAAAAACAGAAAAAAAAAGAAAAAGAGAGAGAGAGAAGGGAAGAGGAAAACAAGGAAAGGAAAAGAAAAAAACATCAGAAAAAGGAAAATGAAAAAGTAAGATTGGTGAAGCTGACCCCTCATGTAGAAGGTCAGTGCAGGTCACCATGCACAATGAAATGGCCTTAATGTAGTTCTCATGGAGTTATGACAAGGGATTAAGTTAACAAGCACACGCAGTGTGCTCAGAGCCGTGCCCGGCACATCACAGGTGCTATTTAATCACTGGCTGGTGCTGGATTCACGAGGGCTGGGCATACATCCACCTCGACTAGAACACCTAGACGATTACTCTGCGGCTGAGCCCCCCTGAGCCCCCTGGCACACACAGAGGGTACGACGCTGGAGAGGGGGAGCCCCCTGGCCCAGAGAGCACACACAGAGGGTACGACGCTGGAGGGGGAGAGCCTGGTTCTGTTCAGGTTTCCTGTCAGAGCCCTGAACAGTAGAACCAGGGGCAGAACCCTCACCTGTGCAGAGCAGTCAAAAGTGGCTTCCGTCTGGATCCCTCGCACGTTGCTCCCATGGCCCCTCTCAGTCATTGCAAACATCCCAGTGTATTTCTGCTCCTGGAGTTCACCAGATATTAGAAAGGGAATTAGCTGGTCAGATGGGTGACGATTTGAATAGTAGTGAGAGAGGGACAGGTGAACTGGAGATAATTATAAAAAATTCAGTCTGATGACAAGCTCACACGGGCTTAACAACACGACAAACACACATAATAAAAAAAATGATAGTCTTGGAATTCTCATCATGTATGAGACTTTTGCTAACACGAATTCTGTTTTATTTTCTTGTTCTTGAAACACACACACACATACATCTAACTACTGAGGATTTTTAAGGCTCTCCATAGAAGGCATCTATTGAGGCCCAGGCCATACCTGGAGTGGCTGAAACCACTTAGTAACATGTCTGGGGCTTCCGAGATTCCCGACAGCACCACCAAACAGCCAGTAAATTATTCCACACTGCAAACAAGGACAATACAAACCATTGTTAGCAAGAGCCAACAACTAAATGACAAATCACTGGCCACACTCCATTCAAGGAGCATCTATTTGGCTCCCTAAGCTTTGCCTAAGTCCCGCCAGTGGAAAGCTTCCTCTTCCTCCCCCTCCACCACTTGCAAGCTCCACCTCCTCTCTGCAGACAAGGATGGTGGGTCACTGCCTCAGAGGAGCCACCCCAACTCAGCGAGGGAGTCCTCCATGCTCAAGGCCGCCACCCCACCCCATCATCGAGTGTTCTGAGCGCTCACTCTGCCCTGTCTGTCCAGTTCTAGCTCAGGGCCAGGGATGCAGAAGGCCTGCAGCAAAGTGTGTACGCTGTGACCTCAGACGCTGGCCCATCAGCGAGGGAAGCCCCACCATGGGAGGCAGCCAGCAAACAGGAAAGCTTTGGGGAGGGGCAATGGGATAGACCGGGCATTCAGCCCCCACTGGCTGTGGGATCCTGGACAGATGACATGGCAGCCTAAGCTTCCTCATCTGACGAATGCAGCGCATGAGGAGTGTACCCACACACTGAGCTCCACGCACACAAGCTGGACGATGCTCATGGCATCCCTGCAAAGGAAACCTCATCACCCCAACTCAACAGTGGAGGACACTGGGGTTCACATAGGGAAAGTATCTTGCTGGAGCCACACCTTGAGAAAGGGGAGAAGGGCTGGTGCTCCTTAATAGGGGTACCGTGAGAACTCAAGGGGCAAGCGTGTAGCACTCTACCTGATCTTTCGGAAACCCTAGAAAAGCAGTGCTGACAGGAAGGAGGAGGAAGAAGATGAGGAAGAGGGTCTTAAACAGGGCCATCTGGAAAGAGCAGGGTGACTGTTGCAGAGACAGAAGAACTGAGGGCAGGGACCCGCTGTGTCTGTAGGTCAGCACTGGCACCCTCCATACTCCACTCAACCACACAGCCCAGTCTTCCTTTGCCTCGGAGCCATCCCCCACAAGAATCAGTCCAAATGGTTTGTGTGTGGTGTCCACCCCACTCCCACTTTTAGGATCTGGGTGATGTCATCCCACTGGCCATAAGGATGGCTCTAGGGATAGACGTGTGACCTGGGTGGGTCGACTCAAAGAGGTAGCTGGAACATGTGGGTGAGCTACTGCAAAAGAGAAGCCCTCCTTGGTGATGCAGTGGAACCTGGAGGGATGGATACTGCTGGCATCCATATGGCCAGGAGCTGCTAAAGGAAGCCAGTGCCTGGAGCCAGGCAGAGGCAGGGAGGCAGAGATGGGAGAGACAGGTCCCGCACACCCACCCCTGAAGCCTGCTGCACCCAGGACTCCTCACATAAAGTGCTCAGAGCCATGCCCAGCTCATCATGCATTCCATATACAGCAGTTACAATAGCCAGGAAGTGCCACTTTTGCTTTGGCAAGTTGGGACTGGATTGTTGTCGTGGGGTCACTGCATTTGGAGGCACCCACTGTCCCCCGCATGTACGATCAACCTAGGGCTAACTTCCTAAATGGCACTTGATTAGTTCCAACAGCCCTGAGCAGCCAAAATGCTCTGACGTCAGGACACTCAAACTTCACCAATCACATCTGACAAGTGAAATGTTTTTCATTTGGGGAATCATAAAGTATCCTGGGAAGACATTTCATGCCCTGATGACTCAGCACACTTCACAGAATCATCGCAGGCACTGCAAATTGCATTGCTAATTCCAGCACCGGAAATGTAAGCAATCCAAATAGAACATGTTTTCTCCCTAAACTGTCTTAAAAGTTAAATATATATATATAGGGCAGCGTCTGTGGCTGAAAGGAGTAGGGCACCAGCCCCATATGCCAGAGGTGGCGGGTTCAAACCCAGCCCTAGCCAAAAAAAATAATAATAATAAATATATATATAAAAATAAAAATATATATAAATATAATAAAAAATCTATTACATATATAATAAATATATATATATATATATTTTTTTTTTTTTTTTCCTAACACTAAAGTTGGACTTTTTCCTAACACTAAAGTTGGACTTTCCACCGCTAAATCTCTTTGGCTGGTGGTTAATGCATTATTAACAATATATTCATTTCCTAGGTTTAAGGAAGGACGAAAACCCATAGTATTTCATCCACATTTTGAAATCTCCCTTTCACCAAATGTATTTAGGGAGCTCTGGGCGGTGGGATCAAACCTGTAGGTTTGGAGAAAACTGCAACAGTTAACAGAGGTGGTATCTGGGCAACCCCAACCAACACGGGTCAAACGTGAGGCTCTTCTCCCACAAAAGCCACACTCTCTGAATGGCAGGTAAACAGCAACGCTGGGCCAAGTGCAAGAAGAGCTCCTGGCGGACTCTAAGCAGAAGACTCCTGGCCTGACATGCTTTTAGCAAGTGCTTCCTGGGAGGGAAGCAGAGGAATTCAGGGTAGATTCTGGAGAAAGAACCAATGGGGTGGATTTGGGAGGAGAAGGAAGGAAAGGACTCCAAGAGACACTTGGGTTTGTGACCTGAGTCACCAGTGGAGGGGCAGCTTGGAGGAGGAGCTGGGAGGAGCCAGGGGGAAGGGACAGGCGTGTTAGGACAGAGATGCTAAGCCTGACAGGAGGTGGCACCAACCATCCTGAGGGAGCATCCACAGTGTCCTCTGAGAGGGCGCCGTGTCTGTCACAATGCTGCTGTGACTTCCCAGGTCCTGAACAGGACACACACAGGTCCATTTGTTCCAAGAGAGATTGGAAAAATCAAGGGCAAGGAAATAAAAAGGAGCAAGGGAAATCTAACGAAAACTCTAACTTCAAGCATGTGCCCACCTTGTCTTTCTGTCTGGGAAAGCCTCTCTCTCTTCTATCACTTTTATGGAGAAGGAAAAGCACAGCTACAGCATCAGGTTCATGAAATAATGACAATAATTGCCCAGCAAGGGCTAGCAGCAGCCTCCAGGGGCCACAGTTGGAGACACTTAAGGGCTGGAAGGTGTAGTCAGGACAGGCTACAGGGGCCAAAGGACAGGGCCCTGGCAGGGCCTCTTAGCTTTCAAATGGAAATTAGAAGGAGACTCCCCAAAATGGGAGGGAAATCTGCTCCGCTAGACCTGGGAAGGTAGGTCAGTTTCACCTCCATTCACCTACAAAACTACTAGATAGAAGATTCTTACAAGAGGCCTCTGCCCATGTCCCAGGAGGTTACAGTTCCCACCCCTCATTGACCTCCCTCTTGCTATATGCCAGGATTAGCACAGAGCTCAACTGAAATCTGCACACAACCTATGAATGGGCATTAGCAATGTCATCTTTACAAAAGAGAAAACTAACATGCCAGAGCCATGACTGGGAAGTCCTACAGACAGAATGTGAGCCCACCTTGTTCTGACCATGTCCCTTCCACGATGGACCGGTGAGGTCTGTTCCTCATGCAAGAAGCCTGCCAGCACCATGGCTGCAAGCGGCCCTTCTATATAACAGCTCAACAGACCTTCTCCTAAACAAACTTCAAGTGCACTCAGGAGCTTTTCATTCCAAGAGAAAATGGGACAAAATAAGACACTGGAAGTGGTTTTTGAGACAAGGGTGACCTCATAAATGCACTCAGAATTATCCTTCCCACCCCAGAATTTCATACGTTGAAGCCCTAATCCCATCATATGTGATGGTATTTGGAGATAAGGACTTTGGGAAGTAATGCGGGTTAGAAGAGTTTATAAGGGTGTGGCCCCCATGATGGGATTAGTGCCCTTATAAGATGAGACAGAGAGACTACCATCTCTCCATAATGAGAAGTCAGCAAGAAGGCAGCCATATGCAAGCCAGGAAAAGAACCCTCAACAGAACCTGACCATGCTGACACCCTGATCTTAGACTTCCCAGCCTCCAGAAATGTGGAGAAATAAATTTCTGTTGTTTAAGCCAACCAGTGTGTGGTATTTTGTTACAGCAACGCAGCAGGCTAAGACAGATAGTAAGATGATTCAAATGAAGAAAAAGAGAGCAGCTGCAAGGAAGGAGAAAAGGAAGCATATTGTGATTTTTTTTTCAGCCTTAGAGTCCTTCCAGATTGCATCCACGTTTCTGGCAGAAGACCTGGGCTTGCTCCCAAGCTAGAGTGGGGACTCAAAGCTCTGGGAAAGACAGTCTTTTTTTTCTGGCACCTCCCTGGTATGCCCACCCCTGCTACTGTAAGCTGTGCCCAGAGCCAGTCCCCAGCCCTGCCAGCACTTGGCTATGTCAGTCAAATGTGTTTGTCCAAAGCACTCAGAAAAATGCAAAGCCCCTGGATAAACACAGACCTGGAGGGAGAGATAAAAAGGGACCGGACTTGCAGGGCACAGTTGACTTTGACACATTGCTGCTGACATCCCCTCCTCCAGTTGACAGCCAGCTCCTGCAGAAGGCAGGAACTACCAGCTGCTCATGGGCTAGCAGTGGGATCTGGGGAGCCCCCGACCGACTCAGAGCTCACAGGAACTATTCCCAGCACACCACATGCCCTCCTGGACATCTCCCTCCACCACCAACAGAAAAGATAAACATGGCGCTGCTGGCCAGATACAGGGACTCAATCTACAGTTGCCTCTAACTGCCTAGGATTTCCAAGTTCAGGAAAAACAGTGGGGGAAAATCTCCCACAATGACCAATATGTGGGAAAGCTAACAGTTAACAATAATGTTTTAAGTCTTATTTTTATTGCAGTAAAATATATAGATAGCATAAGGTTTGCCATTTTAGCCATCTTTAAGTGTACAATTCAGTGGCATTTATTCACAATGTTGTGCAACCATCGCCACTATTTCCAAAACTTTTTCATCATCCTGGACAGAAACTCTTTACAGATTAAGCAATAACTTCAGATTCTTCCCTCCCCCAGCCTCCAAGAACCTCTAATCTACCTTCTGTCTCTATAAATTTGCTTATTCTATATATTTCATGTAAGTAGATTCATATAATATTTGTCCTTTTGTATCTGGCTTCTTTTATTTAGCATAATGTTTTCAAGGTTTGTCAACATTGTAGCATGTGTCAGAACTTTATTCCTTTATGTGGTTGGATAGTATTCCATCGTGTGTGTACACCACATTTTCTTTATCTATTCATCTATTGATGGACACTTGGTTTGTTTCCACCTTTTAGATATTGTGAATAATGCCACAGTGAACCTTTGCATACAAGTGTCTGCTTGAGCCCCTGCTTTCAATTCTATAGTGTATACATCTAGTTAGTGGACTGCTAGGTCATAATGTAATTCTATGGTTAGCCTTTTGAGAAATGGTCATATTGTTTCAGGTCTACGTATTTATTTAATACTCACATGTGGACACTGTACCAAGAAGGTAGGAATGATAATGTTCAAGGAGTTTGCCCTCTAGTGGTGGTAAGAGACATAACATAATCAGATGAATAAATGCTACTTAAGATTCAAAATGGGTACATGCTTTGATGAAAAATACAAGGAACAAAGACAGGTGCCATTAAGCAGACGGGATTGAAATGGCAAGTTTAGGAGGAGCTTCCCTGATGGAAGGCCATTTCACCTGGAACCTGAACCATGAACAGGTATCAGCCAGGTGAAGGAGGGTAAAGGTCAGTGTAGAGTGGGTGGCAAGAGTGGCCCAAAAGTGGGCAAAAGAACCAGAAGGAGGCCTAGGGAGAAGAGGAAAGAGCAGCAGCACACCTGGAGAGGTGACCAGGGCCACGCCCTGCACGGACTCACGAGCCATGTCAAGGATTGGAGGGTTTTCCTAAAGTGTAACCGGAAGGTTTTAAGCAACAGAGTGACATGATAAAGGACTATTTTAAAGAACTATTTCTATTCCATATTCCTTCTAGAATACTCAGGAGTAAAACCTTTTCAAAAAAAACTTACCATGTGAACTGAAGGATAAGCAACTCATGGTCCACTTTGCTTCATCTCCTCTCACCCGTCCCCTCCCCCCAACACACACACACACTTTCCCTTCTTATACCCTGGATCGTCTTGTGGTCATCCCAGACATCACACCATGTCCTCCCTAAATATTTCCTACACATCTACAAAAGCTAAAGACTTGTTTTTAAAACATAACTCTAAAACCATTATCCTACCTACAAAATACAATATTCTCTAATATTATCAAACATCCAATGTTCAGATTTCCCCAACTTACATATAATTTTTCTTCACAGTTTGTTTTTTGAGTCAGGATCCAAATTAGATGCACGCATTGCAGTTGGTTGAAATGCTTCATAAGTCTGCTTTAAACCACAGGCTACCTCTCCCTCATCCTTTCAAACATTCCCTGGTACTCGAGTACCAGCCTCAGGGCAAGACCCTGGAGACCAGAGAAGACGCCCTGCTCAGGCCCTGCCATCACCTTTGCAGATGTCCCCATGGTGACAACCTTGCCAAAGAGAAAGCAGGTGGTGGTGGTGGGGGTGGGGGTGGGGGGGTGGGAGATAAAGTAAAAGGCCAAATTGCAGATCACAAGTCTGGACCAGGATCTACTTACTGCAGTTCAGCTGACTGTTCTTCATCCTGAAAGCTACAGCTAACCCATCCAGGAGGGAAGCGTGTCTGTCTATCTGAAATTTCAGGGAGGCCCATCTCCCTGGAAGGACCTGATGGTGGATGCCCTCACCACAGGATGCTATTCACAGATTTCTTTGTCTTTCATTCCTACCCATAGAAAACTTCTACAACAAACAGAAATAATTGCCAACGACCTGGCTTTCCATCTGGTCTTTCTGTCTTCATGTTCTAACTATAATCTCTCCCCTTTGGGGACATCAAGACTGAGTGTTTGAATATGTAGAATTATTTCAGACCAAGTGGTAGCCAGGGAGGGGAAGGAGAGCATATACAAGGCCATAGAAATGACCCTTTGTTGGGAGGCTCAGGGCTTCAAGAGGCGCTGTGACAGTCATGCCTACCTGAGCTATTCTGTTCACTAACCTTCAAGATCTGGGACATGCAAAGCGAGACCACAGTGGGATGCCATTTTATACCCATTCCCTTGGCAAAAGTAGAAAAGTCTAAGAATTCCAAGTGTGAGAAAGGATGTGGGTCCACATGAGTACGTGCCGCTGATGAGACTGTGAATGCAACTAATGACTTTGGAGGATAGACTGACACTACCTTTTAAAGTTAAGCTTTCATTTATCCTATAACTAGCAATTATATTCCTAGTTGAACACCTAAGAGAAGCTTTTACCCATGTTCAACACCAACACCATACAAGGACAAAAGTATTCATAGCAACACCTTTCTCATTAGCAAAGACCTGGAAAGAACTTAAGAAAGTGGACGAATAAAAGCTGTGGGTTAGACAGGGGTGAAAAATGAGTGAACTTCCATTTCGACATCATTCCAAAATGGACAAAACCATAGAAAGTTGGAGAACAGAATAATGGTTGCCAAAGGACAGGGGTGAGGTGGGCTGGATACAACTAAACAGGACTAGGGAGCACCATGAAGTTTCTCTTTGATAGTGGGACAGTTCTACATCCTCATTGTGGTAGTTGTATATGGGGTCAGGCTGCACAGAACTACAGACACACAGAAAGAGAGAAAACGATGTGCACGTAAAAGCTAGGGAGGTCTGAATAGGATCTACATCCTACTTGGCAGTACTGCACTAATGTCAACTTCCTGGTTTTATACCGCATCACCACTGTCCATGAATAAAATGTCACAAAGGGGAGAATGGGCAGAGGTCACATGCCTCTGTGCATTATTTTCTTGACTTTTGCAACAATTATTTCAAAATAACAATTAAAAAAAAAATCAGTTAAATACAGAGACTTGCAACAATATGGATCAATCTTAGCAATAATATTTAAGTGAAGGAAATAAATCACCAATGATAAGGATACTGTTTTTATAACATTAAGATAAATGAAAATAATTGATTGGTACAAATGTAATAACACTATACAAAAAAGAAAAGCAAAGAAAAAACAAAAACAGAATTGGATATACTGGTTAAAGGGGAAGGCAGAGGGATGAATTGTGAGGTGCACCTTTTTACCCAAATCTATTCCAGAAAGTAGACAGAGAGCTGCCAGGGTCAGAGATTTCACTCCCTGCCAATCACAACAAGCACAAGGTCATCACAGGCGGCTGCCCAGCGCCTCTCACCTTTACTCCTGTAGCCATGTCCGCAATGGAGAGGACTTCTCCGATGACGAGGCTCCGACCGACAAAATTCTTTGTTTTCTCTGCCTGAAAACGTGACAGATCCCAATGTCAAGGTTTCCTTGTGGTTTTCTGACCTTTTAAATTCACGGTTTTTATAATAAATGCATGTTCATTTTTATAATAAAAAGCACAATGAAAGCAATTTTCACATTAAAATGTAATTGCATCCCTCTACTATAGTAAACATTTTCGTCTTTTTTGAAATGTGGTCTTCTGGTCTCTGACCACACACACAGTGTTTAAAGACTTTTCTGCAATCAAAAGTCAACTGCACCCACATGGAGGTCAAGGCAAACTGTCCAGGCCCTGCTTTGCCTTCAGCCGGTTTGTCCCCTGCAGCTCCCCGTTGTTCCCTCTGCAGCCCTGCACCCTCAAGGCTCTGCTCCAATCCTCCATTGGTTACCACTGCCCCACCCTCTCTGCACTGACATCCCGACCAACAAGAACAGCTGGTTCAAGCCTTGGCAACATCCTAATGTGAGCCAGAGGATTGGGGAGCTCTGGGGACACTTTGATCACAGGAAAAGCAATATTCTTCATTTTCTTTTCTAACCATAGACCATCTCAAGTCTTTGATGTTTTAAAAACCACAAGACTGCAGTCCCTGCTTCCTATTGACTGAACACAACAGCAACACACCCCCACGCTGTAGGAGGACACTCTCTTCCATCAACGAGAAATGAGCAGGGAAAAGGTACTGTCACTGTTTCATTTCAAAAATTCAGAAGCAGAGACATTTCCTTAGAAGATGATGGACCCTTGAGTGTCCAAATTGTCCATTGTTGGAATTGATGCTAATTGTCCTCATTTTCCAGTCTCTTCTGAGACCCAGCCAACAAAAATCGTGCTTATTACCTGTGTGTGTGTGTGCGTGTGTGTTCATGTAAATTTGTGTGTACACATACATCTGTGCGTGTGCATGTGTGTACATTGTTTGTGCAGGTATGTGCAAGTGTCTGTGTGTGTGTGTGTACACTGCCCCACCAGATGCAGGATAATCACCAACCTTCCTTGGATGACTCTGTTTCCACATTGGCTTAAGCTCTCTGCCCAAACATACTCTGTATTTTCCCCTCCTGTAGGATTCTACAATGTTTCTCTCAAATGTTATTAATTTTATCAAACAGCGGGCTGTCAAGATTTATGACTCTTATCATGGCTCCAACCCAATGCATCTTGTATTGATTATTTCCTAAAATATCTCTGGCTTGAGCATGAACCATTGCATGACTCCAGCCTCAGCGCACACTGGAGAGTTAGTTACCAGCAAATAATAAAAAAACAACTATAGAAGACCTTCACAGACACTTGTGGAGGGCCCAAGTGCCCTGTGTTGCACAAATTCTCACAGCAACACTCCTAAGGCTGAGCACCACAGGAAGGGCCGACCTCATCTAACAGCCTCAAAGAGGTCTACTGGCTTGTCCAGAGTTACATGGTAAGTGACAGAGCAAGGATCAGAAACCAGATCTTCCAAGTTCTTTGTTTGGACATCCTGCCACGGCCCCTCGCTGCTGGAGGGCACTCAGGGACTCTAGTGCCCCAGCCGGCATCACTGATCCACCCCTATTCTGTACCACCAGCCTTGTCCTCAGAAACCACCTGACATCAACCTGTCATGGTGCCCCAGGGCATCTTCCTGAGAGGCGCCCTGTGTGGAATCATCACAACAAACCCTTCCTTGCCTGAATCCACCTGCTCTGCTTTAACCAAAACTAAACCATCCGGAGTAAGTTTATCCCTCAGCATTTCCAACTGTTCACAGTTTTCTTCATATTTCTTTCTCTTCACATATATTGTCAATGCAGGAGTATGACTTTGTCATTAGTGGTATCCAACTGCAGTCACTTTTACTCAACTGTTTGAAATAAATTGCAAGCACATTTGTTGAAAAATCAACCCCAAACTTAGCCATCTTGGAGAATTATAAATTGTTTATGACGATTACTTCCTTTCCCCTGTCTCTGCATGAGACAGTAACCTTTGCTATTAGGCATGATGGGAAAGTCTGTAGGAGTGTGAGCCATTAACTCTCTGATGTTGACTTAAACGTGCATTTGGACTGGTCCATTTCTAGAGGCCAAACCAAAGTTCCAGAACTGAGACGAGGCTTCATGTGAATGACGGTCTTACTGGTGTATATTTTTAACATCTGCTTCACACATAAATTCTCTCTTTTCTTCATTTCTTCTTACATTTCTGACTAGTTCATTGTTCTTAAGGAATGTTTCTCCTTTTATTGAATGGGCAGCACTAACTGAATTGTACTGATAATGATCAATCAGTAATCAATATGTGTTTTGCTGCATACATTTTCCAGTATTTCCGCTACTGCATATATCAATAGCTGCCTCCATGTACATTTGATATGTTCCAACCAAACTCAATCTCCACATCAGAAGGTAAATCCCATAAACGCATGGATAATATACCCAAGTTTATAGTTTATCCAAAATTACAGCCCATGCAATTTTCATTTCCACTTAATAAATTCAGCCTCAGAGGTATTTTCCTAAAATATTCCCTTTTCTTTGTAAAACATTTGATGTAGCAGACTTTGTGATGTACTATTATGTTACAAATTCTGTCAAACGTATAGTTTTTGTTTCATAAGCTCAGAGAGTCTCTCAAAGACATATATACTTCCTCAAATACGTAAAACCGACATGATCCAGACCTGGTTGGGTGTGTGTTGTCTGAGCTGCCTTTTCTCCAATGTTAAAAGACCCGCATGGCCTCTTTTGCAACCCATCAGCAGCCCAGGTCAGGTTTCCAGCCAAGGGGCCCGGGCAGAAAGAGGTTCTGATCTCTGTCTTATAATAGCAGTCCCCAAACTTGCATACTTGCTTTCTTTTTTCAGCTGGTTTCAATTTTTAGTTATATCTTCTCAGCCTTATTAAATACATGTCCTTTGTTCTAATTAGCTTCAAATTATTTTAGAAAAAGAGGGTTAGAGTAAAACACACAAATAAATGGGTTTCAAAGACTCAGTTGTCTAGGGCTGTAAGCAAGACTCTCTTGCCTACTGGGCTAACCAGCCTCAACGTTCTCTCCAGAAGGCCCCAAGTCTGGCCACTTGGTACATCTCCCCACCACTCTCTAATGCCTGAACTATTATAACAGCCCCCCCCTTTGGCCTCCTTTGTCCACCCTGCCCCAAACTTCAGGCATTATGAGATTTTTATTGCTTATTATTGAGTAAAGTATTACTTTAGTATTAAAGAAAAATTTACATCAAGTGAAATGCACAGAGCTTAAGTGCATGAGTTCTGGTCAATTACCTACCCACATAATCATCACACCAGTCAGGAGCACAGAGTATTCCAGTCCCCGCAGTGAGATCCTGATGCCCCTCTGCAGCGAGTCCCCACCCACCGCCAACCACTGTTCCCTTTTTATCACCATCCACTAGATTTGCCTGTTCTTGAACGTACACAGTAGAAGGACACAGAATATGCTTTTGGGGTTCTGTCTTCTTTCACACAAATATGGCATCCGTGTTATTATGTATATTCATAGTTCATTTTTTTATGAGTCATTTCCATCTAAAAATATTCCATAATTAGTCTAATCTCTTATTGTGGAATATTTGCATTGTTTCTCCTTTGTGACTATTATGAACAAAGTTGATATAAGCTTTTCCGTACAAATCTTTTTGTGGACACAAGTCCATTTCTCTTCTGTAAATCCTCAGAAATGCCAACTTGGAGGGTTAATGCAGAGGTGTAGTTTTGTAAGAAACAGGCAATATTAGAAAATAGTTGTACCATTTCACGCTCCTACCAGTCATGTATCAGAGTTCTGGTTTCTCCACATCCTCCCCAGCACTGCCAGACTTTTCCATTGTGAGGTATTCTGAACAGAGCATAATGGTTTCTCATCATGGTTGAAAGATGTCTTTCTCAGATGACTGAAGGTGATAAACATATTTTATTATTATTATTGGCCATTTGTGTCTATTAAAATATTTTCCCCCATTTAAAAAAAAAAAAGTTGTCTTTTCATCATTTGAGTTCTAGGAATTCTTTATACATAAAGTCTGAATACAAATCTTTTGTGTCTGGACACAAGTTTTTGTCAGATATATGCATTGCAGATATTTTTTTCTTAGTTTTTGAATTGCATTTTTGTTTTCTTAATGCTGTCTTTTGGTGAACAGTGAATTTTAATTTTAATGAAGACCAATTTAGCAGTATTCTTTCTTTTTCACGTTCAGCGATTTGGGGGTTCTCTCTAAGAAACCTCTACCTAGTCTAAAATGTAAAGGAAATTCTCAGTCCTTCTACAAACTTTGTAATTTTAGAGTCTATGTTTAGGTGTATAATATACCTCAAATTATTTTTGTGTATAGGGTGAGGTAGGAATCAAGGTTAACTTTTTTCCTATATGTTTATCTAGCTGTTCCAGCACCATTTGTTCCAAAGACATTTCTTTTGCCATTAAATTATCTTGGCAACATTGTCTAAAAAATCAAATTGGTCATATGTATGCGGGTTTGTTTCTTTCAGTGCTCTCCATTCTGTCCCATTGATTTATTTGTCTTTCCTTATGCCAATACCACATAATGTTGAGTAGCTTTATAATAAATTTTGAAATAATGCAGTGAGAGTCTTCCAACTTGGTCCTTTTTTAAAATTGTTTTAACTTTTCTAAGTTCTTTGCATGTTCATATATGAGGTCTGACAATTTTGGAACTCTTTTTCTGGAATGGCCTTCAGTGCTGTCACTGTACAAAGGTCTGACAATTAAATTCACAAACTCATTCTAGAAAAAGCACCACATCCCTCAGTGCTGAACATCATCATACTGCACCAGATGGCCAAGGGGAAAACTTCAAAGGTGATCACAGTGATATTCAGCAATGAGGGATAGAGCATTTTACTAGGATGAGTTTGTGAATTTAATTATCAGACTTTTGGATGGCAACAGCTCTGAAGGCCATTCCAGAAAAAAAAGAGTTCCAAAATTGCTCTGAGGGGTGGATTAGGTAGTAGTGTCAACCCATAGCTTCTCTAAGGGGCGTATGTCAAAGGTGACTATAGTGACATTCAGCAATGAGGTGTATAGCACTTTTCCTAGAATGAGTTCTTAAACTTAATTGTCAGAACACGTATGTTTTGGATCAACTTGTAAATTTTGATCAAGGCACTGTAACATTTTAAAAATAAGCATCTTTAAGGGTCAAAAAAATTTTTTAATAAACACATGTGTCCATTGATGGGCTTCAAAAATAAATCAATAAATATAAATAAGGATTATGTCATGTCTCCCTCCTCCCCGCCTCCATGATGAAAATCTCCAATGACACCAGTTACCCTTGCAAGAAAATCTAACCCTCTCATCATGGCCTCCATGTGTGCTCCATCTTACTCCTTGCTGAGTCCTGGGTCCACACAGCAGGCTGCCAGCACAGAGCACTGAGAGTCCCGTAAGAAAAGGCTGCAGCCTTGAACTTCTGTTCTTCCCAATGGGCTTTGACTTACTCCAGGAAGCCCAGTACAGCAATGATGAGAGGTGACACTCCCAGGGCTCTAAGGATAATCTTCTCTTCTCATGACAACAGTATCGCAGGATCACGGCAGTGTAGAACTTCCAAATTCTTGCCTCAAATTTAATACCACTTGTCTTTGCAGCACCTGCCTCCTATCAGATTCCTTTGGAAATTTTTCTGATGATTAGTATAATCACAAAATTGGTCACTGTTGGGAGCAAGTAATAATGAATGTATCTTATGGACACTACTAGTTTGATGCATGTACTCACATTCCTGATAGGAGAAAGTGCAGTATTTTACATTAATTTTAGTGGAAATTAATGGTTGCTTCTAAGATTTTGTTCATGAGTAAATATTGTTCCCATGATTCTACCTTGTGAGAGGTGAACATACCATATAGCTACTTGAAAACTGGCTGATTGAACAGTAACACCGCTGAGCATTTGGTCAGCACTTTGCTGACCTTGTACCCAATGCTGCCTAAACAACCTAACATCTGGCCTGTGCCCAGGCACTGTCATTCAGACAGGCTCCCTCCGTCCCATGCACACATTCTAGGTCATGGTGGCTCTGTGCAGCCTGGGTGGTCAGTGTCAACCCTGGCCTGCCCAGGGGGGCACCTTTGTGGGTGCCCAGCTCTGAGCCACCGCCCAGCGACTGGCTCACACTGCCTGCTGGCCCACCAGACAGTGGACACTTGGAATACAGGCTGTCTCCTACTCGTCCTGAGTTACAGATTCAATCTCTTGGGCCTCTGCATTATATTCAACCTCTTGGGCCTCCGTTCTCCCACCATAACAGAAAGATTACCTGGGGTGGAGTTTCACCATGCATAGCTCTGCAATTCACCAGGCCCAGCTTGAATCCTGCCTCTGCTCTTTTTACTATTTAACTTTGGACAAGTTACCTTTTCTCTCTACATTTTTGTCCCCTGACCTGTAGAACAGGGGTCATATGTACTCCACATATTTGCCATGAGAATTTATTGGGACAATGCACACAAACTGCTCGGCAGCCCTCTTCTGCTCCTCCTCTGCATCCCCTTGGGTCCTTCCCATCTGCCCTCCAGGCCCCATTCTGGGCCCCTCTCCTTTCTGTCAACACTCATGCCATGGGGATCCATGTAGCCTCATGGCTCTAAATTCATCTCTATGCTGGTGCCTTCCCCATTTCTTGCCGCCAATCATCTCAAACTCCTAATCACACACCAACACTAACTCCCGACTTAACCTCACAACTCCTCTGGGCTCCAAACCCCAGTAGATGGTGGCCCCATCCTCCTAGTTGTTCAGAATGGTCTTTTGATTCCTCTCTCTCTATTTATCAGTATTTGTCTGCTGCTCTTCCTTCAGGAGAACCTCTAATTCAGCCACTTCTCATCATATTGATTGCTGCTGCCCTGGTTCCCAGTAGCGTCGCGTCTCTCCTGGGGACTGCTCAGTCCTCTCAGCTCATCTCCTGCCTGTGGCCCTGCCCTTCACTTCTTACCCTCGCTAGCCCAGCCACTAGAGGTCTTTAGGGCCTCCAGAGGCCTCCCCTGCTATCCAGTCCAAAGGATCCAGTGAGTCACTCTCCTCAAGCAACTGTCCTCACTCGCTCTAACTCTACCACACTGCTCTCGTGCCATTAACAAGCTCAGGACTCTCTGCACTGAGGCCCTGGTGACCACTGCTCCCTCTTCCTGGATGCTCTTTCCCAACCTTTACCTCGTTCACTCACCCCAGGGCCACCCCAACCTTTACCTCCCTCACTCCCCCAGGGCCACCCCAACCTTTACCTCCCTCACTCCCCCACGGCCACCCCAACCTTTACCTCCCTCACTCCCCCACGGCCACCCCAAACTTTACCTCCCTCACTCCCCCCAGTGCTACTCCCCAACTCTCCCTAGCACTTTTACATGCTTATTTTTTAATTTTAACATACACATAACATACAATTTACTATTTGAGCTATTTTTAGTGTACAGTTCTGTGCCCTAAGTACATTCCCATTGTTATGCAACTATCTCCACCACCCATTCCCAGGGTGTTCACATCTTGCCACTGTGAAAATCTGTACCTGTTAAACAAGAATTCCCCATTTCCCCTCTGCCCAGCCTAAAAACCACAGTTCCACTTTCTGTCTCTATGCATTTAACTACTGTTGATACCTCACTCTACGTACATAGAATCAGACAGTCTTGGTCTCCTCATTACCAGCTTGTTTCACTCAGCGTAATGTCCTCAAGGTTCATCCACATTGCATCTTGTCTCAACATTTCCTCCCTTTTTAAAGGTAAATAATATTCATTATATGCACAGACCACATTCTGCGCGTCCATTCATCTGTCAATAGATACTTAGGTTGTTTCCATGTTTTGGCTATTGTGAATAATGCTGCTATTAACAGGGATGTGAAAATATCTGTTAGGATCCCTGCTTTCACCTTCTTTGAAATTCTAAGCGGTACAATTTCTGGATCATGTGGTAATTCTATGTTCAATGTTTTAAGGAAATGCCGCACTGCCTTCTACGCTGGCTGCACCAGTTCACATTCCCACCTCCACATCAGCAGTGCACAAGGCTTCCGGTTTCTCCACATACTCCCCAACGCTTGTTTGCTCCTGGGTTTTATTTTTATAATAGCAATCCTAATGGGTGGGAAGTGGTGTCTCATCATGGTTTGATTCCCATTTCCCTAATTAGAATTTCCCCTAAATTTTCTAATCAAAACAATTAGTGATGTTGAGCATCTCCCCATGTGTTTATTGGCCATCTACATGAAGAAATGTCTCTTCAAGTCCTTTGACCATTTTTTAATCTAGTTGTTTGTTTTTGTTGTTGTTGTTGTTGAGTTGCAGGAGTTCTTTTTATCTTCTGAATACAATCCCTCATCAGATAAAACGTTTGAAAATATTTTCTTGCATTCCATGTGTTGCCTTTCCACTCCCTTGATTGTGTCTTTTGAGGTATAAACATTTTTAATTTTGATGTAATCTAATCTATTTGTAGACAAATTTTTACTAAAAATGTTTTCAAAAGCCTATTCTTTGTGTGTTCTATCTAAGCTTTGCCAGATCCAATATTGTGAAGGCTTTCCTTCACGTTTTCTTCTAATTATTTAGTAGTGTCAGTTCTAAATAGGTCTTTAATCCATTTTGAGTTAATTTGTGCACATGGTGTAAGGTAAGGTTCCAGCTTCACTCTTCTGCACGTAGATGTCCAGTTGTCTCACCACTGTTTGTTGACAAGACTCCTCTTTCCTCACTGAATGGTCTTGGCACCCTTGTCAGAGATCATTAATCCATATGTGAGGCACTAGCCCTGTCACTATTTTAGGATGGGCTTTTCTATTTCTGCCAAAAAACATCATTGAGATTTTCATAGAGATTGCACTGAATCTGTACACGGCTTTTGTAGTATTGACATGTTACCAATATTAATTCTTACCATCCATGAACACAGCATGTCTTTCCATTTATTTTTGCTCTTTCATTTCTTTCAGCAATTTTGTTATTTTTCAATATACAAGTCTTTCACCTCCTTGACCAATTATTGTGATTAGAATTTTAGATAATCTCAGTGTGGGGTGTTTTTGTATTTACAGAAATACCATGTTGGTGATCAGATCTAAAATAGAATAATTTTCTAAGGTCAGCTCACCTTAGAAGGAATTTGGGAATGGGGAACATGGTTACTTTCCTAATTAGCCCCTGAGGGGAAAAAAAGCAGCCTTTCCCAGGAAGCGTTATATTTAAGCCAAGGAGCTAAGCCAGGAATATGCCAAAAGGCTGAGGATGTCTGACTTAGTATTTTATTCTTTTTGACACTACTATAAAAAGAATTGTTTTCTCAATTTCCTCATGGCGTCTTCATTATTAGTGTAAAGAAATGCAACTGATTTCTGCACATTAGTTTTTAATCTTACTACGTTGCTGAATTTGTTTATTAGTTCTAACAGATTTTTTTTGGTGAAATCATTAGGGTTTTCTAAATAAAAGATCACCTTATGTGCCAACAGAGAGCTGTTTACTTCTTCCTTTCCAAGTTACCATGCTTGGTTTTTATCCGCTGTGTCCAACACCATGTGACATACCATAAATGTACTGGTTTATTCACTTATTGTCTGACTTGTCCCATAATGACAGGTACTTTTTGCCTGCTTTTTTCACTGCCCCTTGGACAGTGCCTGGCTCATAACAGGTGTTTTACAAATAATTATGAAATGAATGAATCACCTCCCCTGGCACACCAAAGGTACTTAGCAAACGGTAGCAAGAAATAATTATTCTTTTTTTTTTTTACATAATATTTTATTCTAAGAGTAGTAAGTAAGCCTTAAAATTAAAAGTTTCAGCATGCAGAATGATTGCAATGTCAAAAAATAAACAACACTATAATTTCAGCTACACCAGAGCCCCTGGGTAGGTCCCAACTCTCTCCCTGGCAAGCCTTTTCAAGTAATCCCTGTGGCCATCACAGATGACAGCTCAGTTCAGGTGCCAATCTACACAGAGGGACTTCTGTAAACAGGCCGCTCAGTCCCATCATCCCTGTTCAAATCCTCCTTGATATCTCATAGGGCCAGAGCTGGCCTGGCCAGAGTGTTGGCCAAGTGGCCAATGTCCAAATCTGTAGAGCTAAAGCTGGAGCTGGGACAAGGACTCCTGCCAAAGGCAGTACACAGGCTCAAGAGCCAAGGCAGCCTGTCACAGCCCACTAGGAAAAGTCTGGGTTCCAATACAAACAGAAGCCAGAGGGCCAAGGGTGGAGCCAAGGCCAGGGTGACAGAGCCAAGGCCCAAAGTAAGTAAGTGGGTCAGAAACCAGGACAGGGGTGGGGAAGGTGTAATGGTCATAGACTTCGAGATCAGCCAGGGCTGGCACTGGCATTTGTGGGCAACAGGTGAGGCCTAGGCAGGGCCTGAGTAAAGGACCAGGGGCGGAACAAACATCTTTAGCCTCTTGGCATATTCCCAGCTCAGCTCCTCACCTTAAATATAACACTACCTGAGAAAGTCTGGGTTTTTTCTCAGGGGCTAATTAGGAAAGTAACCATGTTCCCTATTTCCAAACGCCCTCTAAGGTGAGCTGACCTTAGAATATTATTCTGTTTTAGATCTGATCACCCATCTAGTATTTCTCTAAATACAAAACACTCCAAACTGAGATTATCTAAAAATTCTAATCAAAATAATAGGTAATTATAATAATTATATAGAGAGAGTGCCAATATTCTGCCAGTTCCCCCTTTGAGCTGCTAAAATTGGGCTTCCTGAGAAAACACTGAATCAAAACTTCTTAAAACTTTACAGTCCCTGAACACCTTTACCCTTACAAATTACTGAGGATTCCAAATAGCTTTTGTTTATGCAGGTTCTATCTACCAATAGATAGATAGTTTTGTTGCCAAACTGCAACAAAAAATAGCCAGGCATTGTGGCGGGTGCCTGTAGTCCCAGCTACTTGGGAGGCTGAGGCAGAGAATCGCCAAAGCCTAAGAGTTGGAAGTTGCTGTGAGCTGTGACGCCACAGCACTCTACGATGTTGACAAAGTAAGACTCTGTCTCAAAAAAACAAACAAAACTAAGGACTTTAAACATATTTATTCATTTTAAAATTACAGTAATAAAACTATTACAAGTTAATGTAAATAGCATCATTTTATGAGAAATAATCACAATTTCAAAAAAATGAGAATAGCATTGTTTTACATATTTGCAAATTGTTTTAATACCTGGCTTAATCTGATTGAGATACTTGACTTAATGAAAAAGCTGCACTTTCATGTCTACCTTTGCTCTGTCTATTGTGATGTATTGTTTTGGTTAACATTTATGATGAAAATCCAGTGTCTTACACACAGGTGGTTGGTTATCTACTCTACATGTAGCCTGAAAGGGTCCCAGGGACACCCAGGGATCCTCACACCATGCTTTGAGAAACATTGGGTTAGATAATGTGAACCACGGGACTCAGGGTGGGAGAGAAGATGATTGTGGGGTGAGAGGGATGGAGCGTACTGGGGCGGGCGCTTCATTATCCAGATGCCTGTCCCCAACCCATCCTACACTGACCCAGCCAGCTCCCTGCTGGGGGAAAGAAATGTTGAGATGGAATTTTTCCCGATAAGCCAGCCCTACATCATGATTAACAGGGACCAAAGGCTAAATGGGGACACTTTGGGAGAGACAAGGTCGGGGAAGGAGGCAGAGGACAGCAGTGCTCACCCCAGATGCATACCAGATCACTGGGAGATGGACACATGGGCATGAGAGGCAGCCTGGACTGCAGGAGGTTTGAAAGCTTCCCAGGTGATTCCAGTGTGCAGCAGAGTTTGATTCCCTGCTCCATTAGTTACATATACAACTCTCACTAGTTGTATAACTAATGTTAGGCCAATTATTCAGCTTCAGTTTACTTATCTGTAAAATGGAAATGTTGTGAGGGATGTTGTGAACACTGGATAAGATCACCCAGTTAGAGTTCTTGACACTGTGTCTGGCACAGAGTATGTACTCAGTAAATTGGAGCTGTTGCTGTTTGTAATGAAGACGATTGGTGCAGCTGTCAGCCTCTTTCAGTTTCCAGGGACAAGTGTCTCGGAGGAAGCTGCCCCACATACAGGACGAGGCACTGCCACAAAGTAGATGTATGACACGGGTTTTCTGTTTCCTTGTCTGGAAATACAAATAGTCATCTATGCCCACCAGCCAGGTTCTAACTCTAAATCTTCAGAGGAACAAAACAGCTCTTGGCTGAGAGGCACAAAGGTGATGTCACCAGCAGCAGGTGCAGAAGTCGGTACAGAGTGCAATAATGGTGTGTGCACGCGTGCATGCACTGTAATCAGACTCAAATACTGTTTTTGCTCTTAAAATCATTGGAACATCTCAAATCTATTACAGATGGGCACAGAGGAAAACACAGAGTGGAAATATTTTCCTGGCTTACTCTTGGCTTGGGAAGGATGAGGCTTCCTCCTCATTCGTCCCTGAGAACATCATCATTACACATCACACACCAAGTTCTGCCTCAGAGCTCATCGGATCATCCAGGAGCGTGAACAACAGCGGGGCAGGGGCAGACGGGTGGACTTGGCACCGGTCCCCGCACAGGCAGAACGGCCCTGACACCATCTTTTTATTAAGAGGTAGGATGAATCATGTAACACTTCTAGAATTACTGGCTGTGGACAGCTCCTCCACCTGTTTACAGGGTGGAACCTGAGAGCCTTCAAACACAGATGTGCTGCTGAGCCTCATGACATCCACACGATGCGAGGTGAGCCTGCTGCGCTGATGGCCAGTTTCATTTCCGTCGGATTTATTGGCATTAGTGAATTCACACAGAGAGAGGTGTCAAATGGGAGAGATAACTAACAGAAATTAACTGGGAGGGAGCACGTGCCTCCTGGAGGAATTACATCTCATCACTCGGGACAGAGAGTTGTCCAGGCTGCCTAAGGCCTTTAAGGGAGCCCAGAAAACAGAAAGATAATTGGATCCAGGGCTCAGCACGCTTCATCAGGAGCAAGATTAGAGAGGCTAATCCTTCAGACTCAGTGGGTCGGGTGGCAATTAGTGAGCCTCATTAAGGGATCAGCTCTCATGTCTGGGTCTTGAGTATTGACACTAAGTTAAGCCATAGACATGTTGGGCTGATTAAGGGAGCAGGATGCTGGCCACACAGGCCAAGATTTCACCTTCCAAATAGCCCCACACTGACCGTTGGGAGACCAGGTTCTTGATAGAGAAAGTGTCTATGAGCAGAGAGGGTGGGTGGATTTTTTTTCTTTTTTTGGTTGTATTCACATCAATAAATGTATGTTCTATCAAGAGGCAATTAACTAGTTTGGAAATCTCTGCCAAACTGCTTGGTATGGAATGATTTTTTTAGACTTTGCAAACACACTGCATTCACATCCCTCCCCAAGCTCTCCATCTCAGTGTGACACTACAGGCCCTGGTCAGTGCCAAGGCTCTGCCTATAATTCCACCCTGAGAAAATGACAGGCTCAGTGCTTGTCTCCTCAGGGCAAATTACCAAAGGGTGTGTGGGTATGGGGTCAATTCTCAAGTGTGGATTCCAGGCCCCCACTGGCCCTGATCTACACCCCACAGAGAAAGGAGCCCCCACTGACTCCTGAAGAGGGAGAATCTTGCCCCACAATCCTCAGACTTTCCCTCCACAGACCACACTGGGCAGGGAGAGGCCCAACCCACTGCCTGACAGGTTCAACAGCATCTCAGCCAGCTACACTACTGCTGCAGACCCCAGTTCAGGCCTCCCCTAGGGCTCTCACCAGGAGACATGTTGTTTTCCTATGTACACTGTTAGGTTAAGAAAGCCAGTGAAGCCCAATGAAATAGAAATAGAAATGGCTAAAACATATAGCTCCCAATGCTGATGTCACAAAGGAACTTGCACAGCACAGTCTTTCTTCTAAAATGTTTAAAAGCCTCTAAATGAGTTATTTCTATTTCTTAGCTATGTAGCTTTTACCTTAAGTTATATTGGTTTCATAAACAAATATGTTATTACTTCTGCTGATTCTCCTATTCCCTAGCCTTTGTGGAGAACTGAGGGAAGAGGGTTAGGAAGAAAGGGGGCCAAAGGAGACCCTCCCCCACCGCAGACACCAGCTGTCAGCTTGCCCCAACATGGGACCATGTGCTTATACAAGTCACAAGCACAAACAAAACAAAATACGCCTGTAGTCCCAGCTACTCAGGAGGCCGAGGCAAGAGAATCACCTAAGCCCGGGAGTTGGAGGTTGCTGTGAGCTGTGTGACGCCACGGCACTCTACCCAGGATGATAAAGTGAGACTCTGTCTCTAAAAAACAAAACAAAACAAAAACAAAAACTCTCTCTCTCATACACACACACACACAGAGAAACATACCAAAATAACAAAGACACTTACCTGTTCCTGAACTGCACGTTTTAAGAGAGGCAGACCCATGGTAAAATTCACTCTCTGAACTGTCAAAGCTCTCATTTCGTCCAAACTTAAATCATACCTGTGCAGAACAGACACAAAATAATGCATTGAACTGTTGGTGACTGAGTGGAGGCTCCAGGACACTTGAAGCCAGGGCCCAGAGCAGATGTCTCTGTTGTGTCTCTTTGATCTTGTGTATACTGTGTGTGTCATGTACACTGTGTGTGTCACACAGACCATGTGCTCAACACAGCCAGGCAAGTGGGAACAGAGAGGGGAGGATTTCCTGATAAGGGCATCTTAAAACAAGATTGCAGCATCTCCTGTTCTGTAGGGCTTTGAAGACTGCAGACACTCTCCTATGTCTGAGATGGCCCAAGAGTGGCATGTGTGAGAAGGGGGAGAGGGAGGTGGTAGGGGTGGACTGAGGCGACCATAAGGAGTGTCATTCGGGGATGCCTGTAAGAGCACCTGCCAGCAGCTGCCACACCTTTGAGTTAGCTGCAGAGTTCACCCTGAGGCTGCTCCCAGCTGATGATTGAGCACAGCTCCATCCAGGTCTGCCCAAGGGGCAACTTCTGCTCCCAACCCCCCCACCCACTGGCCCTTGAAGACTTTATCACATTGTTCTGAGGTTGAAGGCTTTCCCAGGTCCACCCCTTCCTCTCTCTCTCTCTCTTTATAGGGGCAGACCTGCAGCCTGCATTCTGAAGGGTCTCCCCACCCATCCATCTGCCTCCCCTTTATCCTTCCTGGGTATTTTCCTTCAGCACATTTCTTGCACATTTAGCCCATGTTGGTGTCTATTTCTCAATGAACCTAACCTGACGCAGAATGATTTGTTCCACCTCTGCCATCTAAGATCCCTCAATGCAAAGCATAGTGGAACACAGAAGAACCTCACTCAGATTTGATTCCTGACTCTGCCACTGCATGACCAACATCAAGGAGCTCAGCCTCCTGCTATCTCCCTCCTCTCCTCTGTAAGACAGGAACGATAACTGTACCTAACTCAGCAATACATCTATCAATAAGCCATAAACACAAGAAAAAAATCACCTTGTAGCAAAGTAGAAATTGTGACCAAAGGTGATCTTTGCATTAAATAAAACCAGTGGTATGTTAAATGGGCTGTGTCACCTCATAAGATCCGATTATTAAATGGTAAGAAATGTTGCAAACTGGTTGTTACACCAGCCATTACTAAGAATTAATTGATATGACATGACATTAAACTTAAATAAATCATATTAAAATCAAAGGTAATGTGCTGGGCATGGTGACTTATGCCTTATAATTTTAGTACTTTGGAGGGTTAAGGTAGGAGTATGGCTTGATGCCAGCAGTTCAAGACCAGCCTGGCACAGAGTAAGAGCCCTGTCTCTGTAAAAAAATAAGAATAATTAACCAAATATGGTGGTGCACACCTGTAGTCCCAGCTACTGAGGAAGCTCAAGCAGAAAGATCACTTGAGCCCAGGAGTTCCAGGCTACCGTGAGCTCTGATCATGCCACTGCACTCCAGCCTGGGTGACAGAGTGAGACACTGTCTCTTAAAAGAAAAAAAAAAAAAAGATAATAAATCCTTAAAGCTCACCACTTCCTAGTTATTTTATTGCGTTTTACTATTACACATGTTCCTCTTGTTATTTATGGTATGTGCATGATGGAAAGGTATTTAATAGGAAACTTCCAGCTCTGCCAAAATCCAAAACTCCCATTCCTCCCAGATGCACACTTTTACAATTGAGAAGGCCTGGCTGGAGTTTACACAAAAACAAGCACAGGAAGGTGCAAAGAAGGTCCACCTTTGGCATGCATTCCCTGCGCTTCCTTATTGCCTTTACTTGTGCTAGATAGGATGATGCAGAAGCCCCCAAACCAGGGTCTCCAGGGTCTCTGGAGGCACAGCCAAAAATGGCTTCAAGAAAAGTCTGTTCTCTCTAGCTGAAGGATGGGAAAAGAGTGGCCTACCAACAAAAAATCTTGGAAATACCTGCTCTACAACAGAAAACAACATCAGAAAACACACCCATCCTTTCCTCCCTCCCGATTTCAGTGGCACTGAATAAGGCATTGATTTTCCTCCCCACCCACCAGCCCCAAGGAAGTAGGAGGTGACACTCCAACTCCTCTCTGCAAGACTGAGTGGGCGTCTAACCTTCCACCTCTTGCCTGGCAGAGCAGGCAGGTCCATGTTCCCTACCTGATGGTGGACATGGGCCAAGTAGGGAGGTGATCCTCTATCCCCCACCCAGCAGAAGCAGGTAGTGCCAGGGTAGATTAACAGAGTCCAGTGGTAGCCTCCATACCCAGAAGCAGCAAGATATTATAAGGAGATGTGAGTCTAGTCTAATCACCCCTGTGCTTCACACAGCACCCTTTTGGGAGGGCCCAGTGAGAGACTGAGATTCTACCCCCACATTGTGTCAAAAAGGGAAGAATGAGGTGGTGGAAGGGAGGTTTAACTGGCCTTGATTTACTACTTGCCTTCCCTGAAAGGAAGAGCTCATCAAGGAGCTGAGCTTCTACCTACAACCTGGTGACAACAAAGTGGTGTGGGTCAGCCTTCAACTTCCCCCTCCTTGTGGTAGCTCAGCCAAGTGAAGTGCTGGTCTTACACCCTCATTTGGAGAATATAGTGAGGTTTCCTACTTTTCCTGAGTAGGTGTCAGCAGGGCCAAAGAGGATAGCTGAACTTCCACTTATATTTTCAGCCCAATAAGAAGCTGAATATACACAACCATCCCCCTACGGCTCAACAGGGGACTCCCTGCTAAAAAATAAATAAATAAACAAACAAACAAATAAACAAAGATTCAGAGCCACATAATAAAATACCCAAAATGTCCAGAACACAATCAAAAATCACCCATTGTACCAAGAACCATCACAACAAGCAGGGACATTACAATATGAATGATAAATCAACAGATACCAATACCAATACCAACATGAATAGACACTGGAATTATCTCACCAGAATTCTAAACCCTCATGCCAATGCTTCAACAAGCAATTACAAATTCTTGTAAAACAAATAAGGGAACAAAAGAAAATCTCATTAAAAAAATGCAAGTTATAAAAAAATAGAAATTATAGAACTGAAAAATATCATAACCAAAATAAAAAACCTCACTGGATGAGTAATACTGGGTAGGTGACAGAGAAAAGAGTCAGTAAACTTGATAACAGATTGCTGTGGTCTGAATGTTGGTGCATCACCCAAAATTCATATGCTGAATCCTAATCACCAAGGTGATTGTATTAGAAGATGGGGGCTTTGGGCGATGATTAAGTCACAAGAACTTCACCTTCATGAATGGGATTAGTGCCCTTAAAAACACGTCCCAAAGAGCTGCCTTGTCCCTTTCACCATGTAAGGACACAGTGCAAAGGCAGCATCTATGAACTAGAAAGCAAGACCCTCACCAGACACCAAATCTGCTGGCTTCTTGATCTTGGACTTCCCAGCCTCCAGAACTGTTGCTTATTTTGTTCACAAGCAACCCAGTATAAGAAATTCTGTTATAGCAGTCTGAATAGACTAGAACACAAATCAATAGAATTGGTCCAGTCTGAACAGCAAAGGGAATGCAGACTGAAAAATAAGACAGCTATTTCTCAGAAACCTTTAGGACAGTAACAACAGAGCTGACATCTCCTTTGGTACTGAAAAAGTATTATAAGGTATAATGGCTTAAAACTTCCCATACTTGCAAAAGATATAATAAACCTACAGATTCAGGAAGATGAGCAAACAATTGGATAAACCCAAAGAAACTCATGCCAAGAAAAATCATAATTAAATTTCAAAAAAAAAAAAAAGACAAAAATAAAAAATCTTGAAGGCGGATAGAAATGGTGCATTACTAATAGGAGAATGACAATAGGAAATATTTCTCTTCTGAAACCATGGAGATTTCTTACCTAAAACCATGCAAACCAGAAGGAAGAGGTTTAACATTCTTCAAGCACTGAAACAAAAGAACTGTCACTGGCAAATCCTATATCCAGCAAAAATATCCTTCCAGAATGAAGAAAAGTTAAAACATTCTCCAAGGAAAACTAAGAGAATTTTTGCTAGCAAGTCTACTCTGAAAGAACAGCAAAGGTAGTTCTCTACAAAAATGAGACAAGATGCTAGAAGGTAGCTAGAACCTTCAGAAAGGATAGAACATCAGAATGGGTAAAAATAGACATAAATATAATAAACTAGACTACTTCTTAGGAGTTTTTAATAGGTTTTATTTTTAAGAGTAGCTTGAGACTCACTGAAAAATTCAGTGGAAGGTACAAAGAGTTCTCACATATTCCCTGTCCCCATATATGCATAGCCTCCCTTGCTACCAACATCCACCACAAAGTGGTACATTTGTTACAATTGGTGAACTATGCTGACATAGCATTATCACCCAAAGTCCATAGTTTACATTAGGGTTTATTGTTGGTACTGTGTATTCTTAGTGCTGTACGTTTAGACACACATCCACCAATAGAGTAGTTTCACTGCCCTAAAAATCCTCTATGCTATGCCTTCCCCAAACCCTGGCAACCACTGATATTTTTACTGTGTCCATAGTTTTGCCTTTTCCAGAGTGGTATATGATTGGAATAACGCAGAATATAGCTTTTCTGGATTGACTTCTTTCACCTAGTAAAAAGCCTTTAAGTTTTCTCCATGTCTCTTCATGGCTCGATAGCTTATTTCTTCTTAGTGCTAAAATATATTCCTTTGTCTGAGTGTGCCACAGCTTACCTATTCAACTACCAAAGGACATCTTGGTTGCTTCTAAGTTATTGGCAATTATGAATAAGATTTCTGTAAAATCCATGTGTATGTTTTTGTGCGGACATAAGTTTTCAATTTCTTCAGGTAAATACCCAGGAGAGTGATTATTCGATCTTGTGGTAAAAGTATATTTAGTTTTGTAAGAAATCATCAGTCACTTCCAAAGCAGTTGTACCATTATGCATTCCTATAAGCAAAGAATGAGAATTCTTGTTGCCAGCATTCAGAGTTGTCAGTGTTCTGACCATGGTCATTCTAAGAGATGTGCAGTAGTATCTCATTTTGAATTTTCATTTCCCTGATGACACACCATATGGAGTATTTTTCATATGCTTATTTGTCATTTGTCTGCCTTCTTCAATGAAGTGTCCGGTAAGGTCTTTGGCCCATTTTTGATCAGATTATTTTCTTACAGTTGTTTCATGAGCTCTTCATATATTTTGAATAACAATCCTTTGTCAGACAAGTCTTTGGCAAATATGTTCTCCCAGTCTGTGGCTTATCTTTTCATTCTCCTGATATTATCTTTCACAAAGAGTAAATTTTTAACATTAATGAGGTTCAGTTCATCAATTCTTTCTTTCATGTTGTATCTAAAAAGTAATTGCCAAACACATGATCACATAAATTTTCTCTTATGTTATGTTCTAGGAGTTTTATACTTCTACATTTTACACGTAGGCCTGTAATCTATTTTGAGTTAATTTTTCTAAAAGATATACGGTCTATGTCTAAATTTGTTTTTTTTCGTTTGTTTGTTTGTTTTTTTTGTGGGTGGATGTCCAGTTGTTCCAAAACCATATTTGAAAAACTATCCTTTTCTCCATTGTATTACTTTTGCTTTTTTTGTCCAAAATCAGCTGACAAGACTCGGTGCCCATAGCACAGTGGTTACAGCACCAGCCATATACTCCGAGGGTGGCAGGTTCAAACCCAGCCCAGGCCAGCTAAACAACTGCAACAAAAAAATAGCCAGGAGTTGTGGCGGGTACCTGTAGTCCCATCTACTTGGGAGGCTGAGGCAAGAGAATCACTTAAGCCCAAAACTTTGAGATTGCTGTGAGCTGTAATGCCACAGTACTCCACCAAGGGCAACATAGTGAGACTCTGTCTTGAAAAAAAAAAAACAGCTGACAATATTCAGTGGGTTTATTTCTGGGATTTCTATTCTGTTCATTGATAAATAGATAATTGTTTAGTCTTTCAACCCCACCACACTGTCTTGATTACTGTAGCTTTATAGTAAGTCTTGGAGTTGGTTAGTGTCTGTCCCCCAACTTTGTTCTTCTTCTTCAATTTTGTATTGATGATTGTGTGTTTTTTAACCTCTCTATATAAGCCCTAGAATCAATTTGTTGGTATCCACAAAATAACTTTCTAGCATTTTGATTGAGACTGCATTTAATCTATAGATCATGTTGGACAGAGCTGACACCTTAACAATATTGAGTCTGCCTAACCATGAACATAAAATATCCTACTATTTATTTAATTCTTCTTTCCTTTTCTTTACTCATGACTTTTGGGAATCATATTTGAGGTTTGAAGCAAAAATTATAACACAGTCTCATGTGGTGTTCCATGTAGGTTAAGGGGACACTTTGAAAAATTATATTTTAAATGTGGAAGGATAAAGGGACCTAAAAGAAAGTTAGGTTTCTATGCTTAAGGTGGAAGATAGTCAATACCAATATACTATGATAAGTTATGTGTTTATATCACAACACCTCAAGCAACCACTAAGAAGACAATACAAAGGGATATACTCAACAACACAATAAATAAATCAAGATGGCAATCTTAAAAAATATTTAAATAACCCACAGGAAGGTAAGAAAATTGAAAAATAAGAGAAACAAAAAATAGAGAAAACAAACAATGAAGTGGCAGATTTCAGCACTGACGTGCCAATAATTACCTTAAATGTAAAAGGTGTAAATACCACAATTAAAAGAAAGAAATTGGCAGAATACATTTTTTTTTTAAATGATTTAAGCAAGACGCAGTTGCAAGAGGAACTTTGCCTAACAAATGCAATCAATGTAATCTGGTTTATTGTACCCTCAATGAATCCCCAACAATAAAAAATAAATACATAAAAATAATAATTAAAAATTTATTTAACAACATGCTATCTGCAAGAAATCCATTTCCAATACAATGGAGGAGGCAAGTTGAAAGTAAAAGAATAAAAAAGATACATCATGCAAACACTAATCAAAAACAAAAAGCAGAAGTAGCTGCATTAATATCAAATAAAGTAGAATGAAAAAAATCACTAAGGATGAGAGATAGTATTATGATAAAAGGATAAATCCACTAAGAAGACATAGTAATCCCAAATAACAAAACCTTGAAATACACAAAGCAAGAACTGATAAATTATAAAATGTAGCAGTCTGGGGTCAGTCAGAAGACAGAAATCACATGGTGGGTTAAACAGGCAGAGTTTAATATAAAGAATTTTAACTATGATAAAAGAGTCACTATAAGATACAGGAAAACTCCATATAGCACCCTAGGGCTCAGGAAGAGCACCAAAAGGAGGAAAACCTTGGAAGAGGTCCACATCTCACTGGGAAGAGAAGTTTGCTTATTTGGCCAGGCCAGAGTTGGTCTGGAGTTGCCGAGCAAACAATAGAATATTCTTTAGAAGTCCAGATGGGGAAGCAAGCCATCAGCAACTGGCAGTAGGGTAGGAGGACTGCAGATACCAGTGCAAGCCACCTATAAGCTTGCAAAGGCGTGGTCAGCTGAAGTTTGGCCTCAGCCTGCTTCCCTGCCTAGCTCTAGAGTATGAATGGCACCACAGAGTTGTCTCATTCTGTGAGTCAGTCAGGGGCTGCTGGGAATTCCCAAAGAAAAAGCATGATCTTATTTCCAGGGAAGATAAATCCCATAGTCAATGATGATTCAAAGGAAAAGTGTTCAGTTATGACTTAATGCTAATCAATAATCGAAGAGCCAGTAGATGAGTAGACTGTCCTGGTAAAGGGATTTTAGGTATCAACAGCAATTATTATAGCAGCTGACCAAAGAAGTTAGAAAAAGAACAACACGTTAAACTAAAAATAAATAAATTGTTAAAGAAAATGCAAAAAGTAATCAGAAAACAAAAGTAGTAATTAATAAAAGATGGCTCTTTGAAAACAATGACCACAAATGGTTGCTGCCGAATATTATTCTAGCAGCGTCAGCCAATGCAATTAGACAAGAGAAAATATTAGAGAAATCAAACTTGGAAAGAAATAGGTAAAAGTATCACTATTTGTAGACAAGGCATGTGGTAGGTAGCTGCTATTGATGGCACCCATGCTTCACTTCTCCCTGATTCCTGCTCTTTAACATTATAGTTCTCATTAAAGAGGGAGAGTCTACATCCCCACCCCTTTAATCTAGGCTTGACTTGCTTTGGCCATTAAAACATTGGTAGATTTGAAAAAAGCAAAAACTTGAAAAATTATCTTGCCCCTTTTCAATACTCATGGGAATATGCTTGGGCTAAGCTAAGAAGAGGCCTAGGGTACCGCACTAACGTGGATATAAACTAAGAGGCATATCACTTGTTTTGGCCATAGCCATCCTAAACTACCCTGCCTCTAGGCAACCCTGAAACATGTGAAAGAGTCCAGCCAAAGTCAGAAGAGCTGCCAATCCAAGCCATAGCTGACTAAAATGCACCAATGTGCCCAGTGTAGACCGGAAGAGCATCCCTATCACACCAGATGCATGATCAATAATAAACAACTGTTGTTTTGAGCCTCTAATATTTGCATCGCAGCTAACTGATACCATATGATTCTACACCTGGAAGGCCCCTAGACAATCAGTCAAAAGCTATCACAAACAGTAAAAGTTAGTAAAATATAAAATTAAGAGAAGAAATCAATCGTTTTTATACAGATACATTAAAAATCAGTTAGAAAATACATTAAAAATCCCACTTACAAAACTAATAAAACAAAATTAAAAATATACTTACGAATCAACTTTAAAAATATACAGAACTTGAGAGAGATTAAAGATGGCAGCCGAATAACAGCTTCCCTGCAACTGGGCACGGCGAGTCTGGGGAGACAAGACTCTTGGCATCTCTGGCCAGTGGGATCTGCCTATAATCATCCCTTTGAGGATACAGGGAGCCAGCAAGGGACTTCTGGACTCCAAGAGGATGACAAAAACAGTGGAAAACTGGCAAGTGGTTGTGTGTGTTCCATCGACCTAATCATGCCAGCAACCATGAGTACAAGCAGCAGTGAGACTGCAAACCGAAAAGGCCTTACCTGTGAACTGTTTTGGTGTTCTTGGACTTGGCACTCAGTTGAACTGCCTTGGGGAGAGCTTGAGCAGGAGTGTGGAGAACTTTGGGCATTGTCTGGGGCCCCAGACTGAGCCACTGAGCTGGGCGCAGGAAGCCATTGAGAAAGAACTTCCCTGACAAGCTCCACCCTCAGGGTCCCAGAGCAAGGATCAGGTGGGACAAAGTAGTGACTGAGCATCCAAAAGGCGGGGAGTGAGCTGCCTTACAGCCTTAATCCTTAGGGGCAGAGTGAGATGGTTTTGGCACACTGGAGCCTTGGGCTGTGGCCCTGGGTAGAGTGCCATGATGTCACAGCTCATAGCAA